>VHZZ01000078.1:160826-220922 GCA_009801015.1 Silene noctiflora
AATGATATACATTGCCTCGGGAAACCGAGATGGTAACACCTTTATACTCGAGGTGGCCTTGGTAAGGCACTTTGGAGTATGGGGGTGTTACAGTCAGCGCTGAGGAGTGACCGTGGGAGGAGTGGTGGTCAGAGGGAGGACTGTCGACGGAGGAGTAATGAAAGGAGGGAGAAGAGATGAATTGGGTTTTTTTGGATTATGGTAAGAATTAAAGTGTCTTAACCCTTAAAAACATAAGGGTGACATGTTGTCAGGTTGTCCATCGCTTTAAAGTGTTATTGGAAGGTATGTTGTATATGATGGATTAAATTAGAATTACTCATAGGATGGAGTCACCAATATGATGAGTTATTTCTACGAAACAACCCTTTTATATAAGTACCCTTATTTTATTTTATTTTGTTACAAAAAAGGGGACAAGCCCCGAAGAAAGAAAAACTAAGTAGCTAAGATATGACGGGCAGCAACCCCTTGAATGTCTTCCCTTAAGATGGTCCGAAGATCTGGAGGAGGAGCATCTAGAATGTTAGTATCCAATTAACACCTTGATTCGCGAGCCAATCACTAGCTCGATTAGCCTCTCTATAGCAATGTTCTATCTTGATATCCCATGATTCATTCTTAATTAGCTCCTTGCAGCGAATAACCAAAGGACGTATACCGCTGCTCGTGAGCTAATCTCCTTGGACTAGTTGAACACATGAGGTATTGTCCATATTGACAATGAGCTTATTTATACTGAGTTCCCTAGCTATTTCCAGACCCGCAAGGAAAGTTAAAACTTCAACCCGCATAGAGCTACACACCCCACAAGAGAAGTAGTAGGCCGATATAAAATTACCTGTTTCATCTCTAAAAATACCACTACACCCTGCTGGACCCGAATTTCCCTTAGAAGAACCGTCAGTATTAAGTAGCACGTATCCATGAGGAGGCGGAGACCACCGAATAAAAATTTCTTGACGGGTAGGACTAGGATTAGGTATAAAAAGAGAAAATATATCAAAAGCTTGTTTTGAGGTTCAAAATTGTTGGAATAGGAACTGGGAAGGGTAAACCGGGTTCTCATTACTTCGACCAAAAACAATATTATTCCTCCATCGCCAAATCCACAAAAATGTTGCAAACTTTAACGACCAATCACTAGATATGGAAGGGAAGTTATTACTAGCATTATCGGAAATCCATTCATTAAAGGGTAAAGAGTAAAAAAAGATGAGATGAAGTACCTTCGTCAATTTTTGCCCATATAACACGTGAGATAGGATAGCCCCGTAGTAAGTGCTCGGTCGTTTCCTCTTCTTCTACACCTGGGGCACAATGGAATGTCTGAAAGCCCTATAATGACCTCGTTCACATTGCACATCAACCGTCCGTGTGCAGCTAGCCATACAAACATTCGTATACGTTGTTGGACCGATAACTTCCAGATATGATGCCATTTGGTAGGATGACTATCCTGCCCAACGTCAACTCCTCTAATAATACCCATGGCTGATTTCAAAGTAAATTTGCCAGAGGTCAACCATTCCATTACAAAGTCGTCTTCTAGCTCGGGGTCAGGACAGAGTGAATAAGATGATATTTTTAGTAATTCATCTTTAGGCAAATAATTAGCAAAATTATCCCACTTTCAACCTGACAACTCACACCACATATCACTTACCGTAGCACCAAAGATGGAATCAGGTATATCACAGATAGCTTTATCACACAAGGACCCTCCTTCTACTTATGAATGGTCCCAAAACAAAGTACGACGACCATTTCCTATTGCCATAATTGACCCGTCCGAAATTATCTTAGCTTGAGACGATATGCCCGACCAAACATTAGACATATTTAGCTTAGGTTTGAACATATCAAAATTGTTTTTAAGTACCAAATTATGGGCAATTTTATAATAAAAAAGTTACTCCTTATTATAAACTTTTGTAAATATATATATAGATTCTTATAGATAGAAGAAAGCATAACATAACCATAACATAACATAATAGTAACACTAGTAGTGCCTTCCACGTTCAATTGTCATAGTAGAACCAAAACATGAAACGTGTATAATTACCGTTTCACCCGTTGTTTCCGTTGACAAAACACAATAATCAAAATGCTCATCTCATTTTCTTTCAACTTTTTACGCCCCTCCACTTTTTTTCTCCTCTAATTTTTTCATTTTTTCTCCAAATTTTCCCATCATAATTTCACCTTTTTTTTTTTCTCTTATCAATCTTCTTGATTAATTTTCATGAGAAATGTTCAATTTTCCAAGGTACCCACATTGCAAAATGCAACATTTTTTCTTGTAAATTATGCATATGTTGTTGCATGTGACAATGTATATAATACATATGTTCTTGATTGTTTTCCTAAAAATGTTAATTTTCGAGGCCAGCTAGCTAATAACAAAGGGTAACAATCGTTTCCCAACACGTAAAAAAATAGTTTAAGAAATTTGTTTTTTGATACCCAGATGACATTGTACATGTTAAATAAGTTAATGAGATGATTTTTTTGTTTTCTAGCCGTACTTGAAATCCTGACTCCGTCACTGTTTTAATTTTTCTGAATTTTGTTAATGTGGTTTCAGGTCATTATTGTTGGGTTGTGAGTTGTTGTGAATTAAAAGCATTCCATGACGAGCAAACCCGCAGATTCTTCTTCTCAGGTTAGCATTTGATCATGGAAGTTTCAATTTTTTTTTTTTTATATTATTTTCATGAATAAATTGTATTATTGGTGGCGGAATTAGAGGGGCTAGCAGGGTGATTGACCCCGAGCATTGGGAGCAATTAGAAATTTATATCTCTTATTAAGATTTTCGATATTTTTCTAGTATATATGATTCCATAAAATTTCCCGTCCTAAAATTTTTCGTCCCCTAACTACAAATCCGGTTTCTGCCATTGTGTATTATTATTAAGGTATAAAATATTAATTGGTTAGGATGATTTCCTCACATGGTATCAGAGCTAAGACTTGTGTATACATGCAAACTAATCTCATTATGGATTGTAGTCCTTTCGTCCCAATAATTTGTTTACCTTTTTTATTCTTTAAAAGGGGTATTTTAATCAAAGGTAAACAAATCATTGGGTTAGAGGGAATACATTCTTGTAAATTTGATTTTTTTTGGGTATGATTCAATGTTCTTGGTTGATTATGTCCTAAATAATATTTTTTCTGAGATTGTATGAGCTATGAAGCTAACTGTAGTGGTGATGGTTTTAGGCGTTGCCTCAAGGAGACAATGCTGCACTTTCCGGTCCTCTAGCGGGGCCACCGGAGCATCAGGGATCACGGACTCGAAATCAGGTAGTTTTAGGCCCCATCATGTATTAAGGCTTGGTTGACAGCATAATCATATGTACTCATCACTCATGTTGCTTAATAGTCAATATCTGTTAGAAATGTTGCTCAATTACCATGAAGCATATGGTCTGGTATATAACCGAATAATAGTTGGAATTTATGACTTAAAAGTCATTTGGTTACTTTCTTAGGCATGGAATTGGTTCGAGAATGCCATTTGATTCAAACTAATTAGCTGCTGAGACAGAATTTGATTATTGATTAGTCTGAAGGCTATGGCTTACGAGCGTTATGACTAAAAAATAATTACTATCCCTAATTGTTTTATCATGTCCTATTAGCAAAGTACTATGTAGACAAGATCCGCTTTTTGTTTTGTGGAATTAAGATCCGCTTTTTGTTTTGTGGAATTTAAGGTGAGGGGAAAATGTAGAGCTAATGTGCCAAGCATCATGTACTTTGTATATATTTCTTAAAATTTTTGGATATTCGGATCATAATCAGATTAACCACAAATCCTAGTATTGGTCAGTGCTGTGAGTTTCTTGATAATGACACGAGGGTTAGTCTCACATTTTGGTAGTGTTTACTGAGTTTGTACGTATATGAAGTTCGCGGTTAAATGAGTTGGCCTCACATTTTGTGTACATGAGACAGTCTTTCAATAGACTACTTGCATTTTGACATTCTTTCAATTGACTGCAGGTCTTTAAAAGCGGACCATTATTTATTTCATCCAAAGGTGAGGTTATATACTTACGCTGTTATGCAGTACATATTACAGCTGCTGTTGCACGTTATAATATTCATTGGAATTTTAGTTACTCTTCGGCCACCAGCTCTTTTCTGGCTTTCCTTTTCTTGATTGATGTGATAGATTTGAGAGGACAGAATTTATTCCACAGTAAAGTTGACTTCTACTGTCATTGGCATTGTTGTTCTATAATCCAGGAATTGGATGGACGTCTTGGAAGAAAAGATGGTTTATTCTAACCCGTACATCTCTGGTCTTCTTCAGAAGTGACCCTGTAAGTTTGTAATACTCTACTACATGGTGAATGGAGATGGCACATCCAGAAGTTCTTTGGTGTGGTGTCATTTTTAGTTTCATTGTCAGTAATTCTATTCTATTATAGGGTTTTACATTTTATGCATTAGGCGAATTTAAAGTGGTAAGACATCATGTCTAAAATCATATGGGGTCTCAAGAACTCGTAACCTTATACTTGGTTACAAAACTGCTGAATGGTAGGAAATTTAATGGTTAAAATCATTTTTATGTGTTTCGGTATTGTGAGATCGTAGGTCGATAGCAGTGAGACAGTGATCCATAGTCTTGATAAACATTAGGATCATTCTACTTTACGTAGTAAGATAATTAGATGTTATAATCGTGGCAGAGTAGTATAATAGACGTTAAGGGGTTTGCTTATTATTTCAGGGTGCTGCTCCTCAGAAAGGAGGTGAGATGAATCTAACGCTTGGCGGCATTGACCTCAACAACTCAGCTAGGTTGTCGTCTATTTTAATTTGCATTACTTATTTTATTAATGTGAGGCTCTGGACAGTTGAATGTATGATTTAATTTTCTAATGCCCATTTCAAAGTCACTTGTTTGCCAATTTAGAGCCACTGATGATTGGATTTTCCCTCGGTCTTTGTGTTTGTTACAATGACGTTTTCGATGTTGACTTACCTATCTGATCTCTTCTTTTGACAGTGTTGAAGTAAAAGTGGATAAGAAGCTCTTGACAGTCTCGTTTCCTGATGGTCGGGATGGACGGGCTTTTACACTTAAGGTGCTGCTTTATACGGAGTATTTTTTTTTCTTTCTCCCTCGTAAACCCCTTTAAAAAAAATGAAAAATATAAACTGACTGTGAGAGTGATTGTGACAATTTCCTTGTTTATTTCTCTCCATCCGCAAAGATACATAAATGAAGTTTTTTTTTCCTCTTTTTGTTGTAGGCTGAAACTTTGGAGGATCTCCTTGAGTGGAAGACTGCACTCGAGAATGCTTTGCAACTGGCACCAAATGCAACAAATGGTGCTGGACAAAATGGATTACCAAAAAGCGAGCTCTCTGATGCTGCTAATGGCTCTGCTGATCAGCGTATGCTCCCTTTTTTGTTGCTCTGTTACACCTATCTGTTACAGTACTCAATGAAAGCTCTTCATAGAATGAGTTTCTGGACTTCTCACCTGCAATGTTTCGGCCAAAATTGATATTACTCCTGGATGACAGGAGTGTGGTATAGTAAACTCTTTGTTCTTTGGTGAAACTGTTGGAGCTCACGTAGAACAGCTGGCGCAATGCTCTCCCAGCTACTATACCGCACTTTGGTCATCCACAACACTTTTTTTGTTGTTACGTAAAGTAGTGTATCCTCTTCCTTTCGTGTCCTTTCTGCCAGCTATGAGGCGTATGTATTTGGAAATAATATCTGTCTTATTTTAGTATTATATGCGCAGTTACTCTTCAGAATTATAATAAATTTGCTGGTCGCTGCAATCGTTCTAATTAACATGTAAATTATTTTCTCTCTTTTTTCCAGAAACGGACAAACCACCTAGCAAATCTATGGTCATTGGAAGGCCAATTTTGCTTGCTTTGGAAGATATTGATGGATCACCTTCTTTCCTGGAGAAAGCTCTCAGATTCATTGAGGATCATGGTAAAGAGCTTTACTTGTGCTGCGTTTGATTGCCCTCAATTGTTTACTTGTTTGATAGCATGTTACCGAGTGCCAACTTCCCTGATGCTTCCTCTATTCCAACCAATAGTTTGCATTTTCTTATAGATTTAATTTTTAAGTAAACACATGCAATGATGCAAGTGAGCTCGGGAATCTTATTAATCTCCACTATAGAAAACATACCTAAAAAGGAAATTTGAAGTCATAAACAATTGGCTTAGATGGACGAAAACGGAATACAAAAAGTTGTTGGCTGTTACTGGGGTTACCTTTCTTTTTTCTCATCATTGTCAGAAGCTGGAGTTAGGTCACACAACTTTCTTCATGTCACACCACCCTACATACCCGTATGTAAGTTGAATTTGAAAAAGAGCAATATAACACCCATGTAAATGACTACGAAGTATATTAGCTAACACAACAAAGGAGGTTCAGCAACTGATTAAGTCAGCAGCTAGCTTACACCAACATCAACAACAACAGTACAACATTACCCTAGTGCCTCAAGGCTCTCACTTATGGCAGGGTAAGGGAGGGTTAGATGTACGCGGTCATGTATATGCTTAAATGTTATTTGCGCCTGAGTGTATGACAGCATGCTTTAATGTTTTGAGCACGCAACAGGGGTCAAGGTAGAAGGGGTCTTGCGGCAAGCTGCAGATGTTGATGATGTTCATCGCCGAGTTCGTGAATATGAACAGGGTATGTTTAATAATGCCTCTCTGTTGTTTTACCTAATATTTCAATATTCCATTACTCTACCACATAATCACTGATTTTTTTTGGTGGTTATACGCTGTTCCCTCTCATCGCATACAGGGAAAACTGAGTTCTCCGCAGAAGAAGATGCTCATGTTATTGGAGATTGTATTAAGGTATAACTTTTTATCATGTTAGTTAATTGGTTTTAAGCTGCTTTTAGTTTCATGGTTGAAATCAGTATTCTCACTTGTTCTTTTCTCGGTGCAATATCCAGTACATCTTAAGAGAATTGCCATCTTCTCCCGTCCCGGCAACTTGTTGTAACGCACTGCTGGAAGCTTTCCGTAAGTAGCCAGACGAATCTCCTTTTTAAAAATATTACCTTTCTTTTGGTTTAAAGTTAAATTTCTGTGAAGAGTCTCATGAGTCCTTTCTTGCACAGTATAAATTTTTTTATACAAATGTTGATTGGGATGTCAAGCCTTCGGTTGCATGCAACATCACCTATGTGTTTTTTTGAAACTCAGAGAGACTTACGTCGAAAATTATTGCATTGTCTGATTGCTACTTCACTATACAAAAGTGCATACAATTCTGTGCGACATTACTCCATTGCAAATGGAAATAACTTCCTGAGGCCTAAACCACAGTTATATAATTTAGAGCAGTAATGTCGTCTCAGTTTCACGAACTTTTACGAAAATTCCTCAACTAAGTGCTAATTACAAATTTACAATGCCTGTTGGATTGTGATATTATATACTCTCTATGTTTCATTTTTCTTCCCATTATCTCCACACTTCTGTAAAAAATTATCTATTTTTTTTGGGTTTAATCATGTCTTGGTTGATTTTGCTGAAGTAAAAATCACTAACTTGACAGTATTGAACTGTCATATGTAGGAAGTGACCGCAACAACAGACTTAATGCTATGCGGACAGCAATATTGGAGACATTCCCAGAGCCAAACAGACGTTTGCTGCAGAGGTACTCATCTTTGTAGCTTGCTATTGTCTCTAGAAGATTGACAAGGACCACCATATATTTTGCTGGTTCCATTGGAGATATAGATATTGATAATTTATGGTGGCAAGCACAAAATAAATCATGGTTTTAAACATGAATTAAATATTGAGTTGTTACATTTGCTTAAATCTCGATTAATATGCTAACCTGAGCTTCTGGAAATTGCCACACTGAAATGTATGCATGTGTTAACAGGTGACGACTACGTCACTACGATAAATTCATAGAAAATACTCTTGGCTAGTACAATATTACTGATTTCCCTAATACCTCAATGGCTCCCGCCTATAACGATGTAGAGGGATGGATCAGTAGTACACAACCTTATCCCCTGTCTAAAAGTTACAGAGAGACTATATTCGAACGACCTTTAATGAAACTTGCATCGTTAAATCCATCTGCTTCAGGAATCAAGATGCAAGGAGCTGAGAGTGTTTAGTGAGCCTTTTTAGTTTATTGTTTATTCCATCATATTCAAATGCAGAAAAAATAGGGAGTCTTTGGCTCCAATTGAATGAAAAAAAAAAGTATTTGGCGAAAATTAGTTCACTGTGTTTTTCCATCTGGCTGTGTTCAGGATCCTTTTGATGATGCAAACTGTGGCTTCAAATCAGACAGTCAATCGGATGAGTACATCAGCTGTTGCAGCTTGCATGTCTCCTTTGCTTCTCCGACCTCTTCTGGCTGGCGATTGTGAACTTGAGAACACACATATGGATGTGGCTGGTGATGGTTCTCTCCAACTTCTGCAAGCAGCGGCAGCAGCAAACCATGCTCAAGCTATCATCATTACTTTGTTGGACGAATACGACAACATATTTGGGGTAACTTCAAATGCGCCCTACTATGGCATGCTGGTACCATTAGGACATTAAGAGACATAGAAAAATTACTAGTTTGATGCCCTGGAATTGTGGTGATATTAAACCTTCAAGTCATCAAAATGGGAAATAGTTCAAACCTCAATTTATCAAATCAAACCGGAATTAGAGAAATCTCAGGGTACCAAAAGTGAAATTAGCCTAAATCTCAGGTCAACGAAGTGAAATTTTTTCCTACTATGGGCCTAATACCATGTAGTTACAGCTTTTGAGGTTCTTTTTTGTCATCGCCCATATGCACATTCCCCTTCTATTTTCATTTCTGTTTAAAAAGACAAGTTATCTGGCCGTTTTACATCTTTCTTTTTTACTTCCTTGTGTTGACATTTTTAAAATCAGTTCTGATTTGAGCTTTACTGCTTGTCAATAACACTTTACTTCAGGAAGGTTCAATGTCGGGTGCGTTATTCTCAGACTCAGATGAGAGCGGAAGTGGGACAGAGGAGGCCAGTGATGATGGGTCGTATGATGAGGACGATTATGATGAAGAAGATGATGATCACGAGTATGCATCAGGTGATCGTGATGAAGAGACAGATGATGATGATGATGATGATGATGAGCATTCAGTAATCGAGACATGTAGTGAAAGCGACCAGGATTGTAGTGAAAGTGATGACCATGCAGAAAGTGATTCATATGATGAAAAGGCAAGTGCTTGTCTTTCTCTTAATATGCATAGACACATACACATACTAATGGCCTTCGCTTTCTAATCATTTACTGTCTCAAGAATAAGCTATCTCAACTTTAACATACAGGCATACAGCCTGACAGCATTAGCATTGCATATATCGTCTCCATCCCATTTTTATTATCCTCATTTGCCTGTGATGGACTGATAGTCAACCAGTGCCAATTTGGACCATTAATTTCTTCAAATCGATGTGAAGTTACTCTGTACTTCGTACAATTTGTCACGTTTGATTTATCAAAATAACTATTTCATATTTTCATCTTCAAAAAGTTGCAAGTATTGCATTTCTTTATATAGAACTTGAGTCAAAGTTACCGGCAAAGTCAAGTGAAGACTATTAATTGGATCGAGGGGGTATCTTGCATTATCACCGTCATAGGATCTTCTAATCTCTATCTTTCTCCAACAGCTAATAGACTGCTACTATCTGTATTACGTAGATTGACATTCTCACTCAGTTCATTTAAAGTATCCTTTTTCCATTACAAGGCTAACAGTATTCTCCCTGATTTGCAGGCTAGCAGGTCCAGCTCATTTTCCAAATCTTCTGAACGAGCTAATAATCATATAGCAAAGCAAAGATCACCATCTTCTCCACCCTTGTCTCCAGTACCTCGAAATCGTAGTAGACAGGGAATTGGTGATAATCTGAAGAAAAATAATGACAGATCAGTGGCTGAAGTTGATGACTTTGGTAAATCACGTAGAGATACTAATATAGATACAGGTTCTCCAGATGTATCAGCTAGTTCTAGTCCACAATTTGGCAGTCAAAACTCATCAACTAGGCTCCGCAAAAATTCCCAAGCTATAAATCCTAAGTGGGGTCGGACACCGGTAAGTCTGTTTCCTTCCCTTGTACCCCAGGGAAAAAAAAAAGTGGCTTTTCCCAGTTGCTTACACCCTATATTGCTCCGACTCCCATGTCTGAGTGTCGGAGTGTTGGGACATTTTGTTTCCCAAGGATTACGACACTTGGATACGATTATTGAAGTGTCTTGACCATAACTATAGACAGAAATGACACTGTTATTTAGACGCCCTTTACTTTGGCGGCGTGTCGCACATCCAACACTTCAGCATTCCCACACAACATTGACACTTCACGTACGCCAGAACCATGAAACTTTTTCAAACAGTAGCAGTGTTCCATGGTTTGACGCTCGATACTGTGTCGAATCTGACAACTGCAGTTGGATTAGAGTTAAGATGGACACGTCACAGATGTCCGACACGGGTTTTTATGGGGCACTACAAAATAATGGTAGCATCCCCAACGCGTCCAGTTAATTAATCAAAATTTGTAGGGTAGTAATCGACAAAAAAGGAAAAAATAAGCATATTAAACATTCAAACAGAAATAACAATGGATTGTCTAGCATCCCAAATGCGTCTCGTTTCATGTCCTGTGTTTAGTCATGCTTGATGTAAGTGTACCCAGTACGTTTACGAGTCGTGTGCCTTTCAGGCTTTCGTCTAAGTGTTTGATTACATGCATTAAAAATAGCACCTCTTATTGAAACTTAAGTGTTAAACACATTCGTTCTAATTTTTGGGCTCAGGCAAAAAGGAACCTTTCTATGGAATCCATTGATTTCTCGCTTGAAAATGAGTAAGTTTTCTTTGGACTTTGCATAAAGAAATCTCATTTCGCCCATTTTATCAGTTTAGCTTTAGCACTTTAGTAGGTAAGTGTATGTTCTAATTATTTGCTTGTGTCAGTGATCCGGTAACTTGCGGTGCAAAGATAACTAAGAAGTAATTAATAACTATTCATATTGCTGGACATATGTCATGTTGTTATATTCCACTAGTTGTTAAGCGTCATGGCTTTTTCATTGTATGGGTAATGTTGCGTACAACAAACTAGTCACCCAAGGAACACTATATTTTCATGGGTATCCAGTTGAACTGTATAGCGGTGTCCAGACCCACCATAACCGCTATGGTGACACAAATCTAGTCATATGGCCATGTATCAACTCATCTGCCCCTATCACGTGGGATATATAAGATGGAGTGATGCACCACTTTCGTGTTAATTATTGAACCTATTTGAGCATCAGATCCAAGAATTCAAGATACCCCTTGGCCCTAGGACACTTTCTGACAATTTTTATTCAGTTTCAACACTGTGCGGCTGTGCGCATTAAGTCCTCTTGAGCGAGCGTGTAACCACCCAAGACTCCTCTGACAGAATGAATTGAAAGCCCACTATAACTGTATGGCGATCTCACAACCTACAGCACCCTTATAACAAGAATATTAAACATGGAGCGATGCATCCTCTTCCATCGAACCAATTGGGACCACACATCCAAGATAGACCTCTAGGATACTACTAGACAATTTTCATTAGACAGTATCTTTTCGGGCACCAGCAATATTGTTGTCATTCCCATGTGCTTTAAAGACAACCAAGTACATACTGGATAGCATATTATATGTCCCATTATTCGGTATCCACACTTCATTTCAGGTGGAAAATCAAAAATTAGTTGCGTCTGACAGGACGACTTGTGCCCGCGTTGACACTTGTATAGAATTTGTGTAGAACATAGATACAAAGTTCTTCAAAATGTGAAAATGTTCCTGATTTTACAATTAACTAACAGGGATGATGAAATCCAGCGACTTGAGGATGCCAAGTCTGATTTGCAAAATAAAATTGCAGAAGAGGTAGGAGAGTCATTTGTATTCTGGTGTTAGCAACATTAAGTATTTCTGTATGATATTCATGCTTTTGCGTGTATCAATTGTAGGCTAATGGAAATGCAATACTTCAAGCAAGTCTTGAAAGACGAAAGAAAGCTCTTTATGAGCGCCGTCTAGCTCTTGAGAAAGATGTATGCATTCCTTTTTTCTTTTAAGGTTGAAGTTTATTATTCGGAGACCTAACAATTTCTGTAATAATAGTAATAATAATTATACGAGAATGAGAATGAAAAAAAGGCCTTCTAGAATCAATTATATCTAACCTCCATGGATCGTTTAAGCTGAAAAAATATATGTCCCGCATTTAAAACCTCACAGGTAAGTAGGCTACAAGAACAGCTGCAAAAAGAAAAAGATTTACGAGCGGCTCTTGAATCTAACGCATCTCAAGTTCCTTCCTTAGCGGGTATTAGTGAAAAGGTAAGTTGCACTCTGGCGTCCAATA
The DNA here is from genome assembly GCA_009801015.1 of Silene noctiflora. Lineage (NCBI taxonomy): Eukaryota > Viridiplantae > Streptophyta > Magnoliopsida > Caryophyllales > Caryophyllaceae > Silene > Silene noctiflora. The sequence continues at coordinate 173,300 of VHZZ01000078.1, forward strand.
TAACTTTTATTCATTACTAGTCTCCTTGACTCTTTTCTGATTAACTTTCTCGTTGAAGACAAAAATTGATCTTCAGGAAATTGCCATAGCAGAAGAAAATTTCAATAACCTGAAGCAGAGGTTTGATGATCTTGGATCAGAGATTAGTCGTGAACGTGAATACAATGCAGCCCTTTTGCATGATAGGAATATTCAGATACAGGATGCATCATTTCGACGGACAATGTTGTAAGATCATCCTTAGACCCTCACCCTCTCTACCTGCTTGATTTGCTTTTAACTTTCAGCTAGACCAAATAAATTGAACAGAGATAAGAATGAGTATGAAACCCAAACATGGTAATCTGAACCCCAATTGACCCAATCTAAACCATTGGCCCAAACTTTGATGGATCCTTATTGGCCTGATCAATTATGTCCGGACGCAACCAAAAATGACCAGATTTGGTATAACCGAATTTGACTAATTTGAAATTATAGGCAAGTTCGTCCACATAACAATGGCGAGAACTCATCTACATCACCAATTGACCTAACTTATGCAATGACCCATACCCTGAATACCCGAGTTGACCAACGTGAAGCGCGTAAAATAGCCAAACTGACTCAGCCAAACTGACACGACCAGAATGACCCGTTTACCAGGTTTACCAGTAGTACTGTGTAACTTGGATTCCGTATGTGTCACCAGGATTCTTTGAATGCCCTTCATAGTGTGACGGGCTGACGGTTTGTTCATTTTGACCACTTAGGATTTCTTTTTGTGCATCGTTGTATTTCTTTTCAAGTCATTTTGTAAGGCATCTCAATTGAGTCTTGACATATGTTTTTGTATAGGATTTAGGCTTTAGGACATACATGGAGGTGACAGTGCTAGTCAGTGAAAATCAACATCCTAATATAAACTTTGTTGTTACTCGTCGCTAATCTTGTGATTGCTTTTTCGTGTGTTGAACAATCGAGACTGGGATTCACAGCACGATCCCAAGTCCCTGTGATTAGCACTAGTGGCCGATCCCTCGCTACTTCTTGACGTTCAAGCTTGCACTCTTGCAGCAGAATAACGCAAGGGTGCATTTCATGCTTTATCTTAAAGTCCCGGACCGTGACACAAGGCATCTCTATAGAGAAATATAAAACTAGTGATCAGATTGACAATATTCTCATGCTCCTGTATCTTTTGTTCCTTGTCATTGTAGGATGAATAACAAAGACAATGAGATGAGAGGAACTCCAAATCACATGGAAAAATCTAGCAGAGATGATGTAAGTGATCCTCTACTAACAGCTATATATTTTGGATGTCTGGTCGATTCAGATGGTCTCACTCCAACATTTACGGTCTCTGGAATTAAGTGCCGCATTAGTCAGTAAATCAAGTTTAGTGTTACCAGGCAGTGTGCTGTAAATTTGTGTTGACTCTCTTTAATCCATCCTACATGGTGAAATTTGAGCTCTACATCTCGGGGCCCAAGTTACTGGCTGTCAAATGGTGTATAAAAATGTCGTAAGTTGAACCTGTCAATAGCAAACTCAAATGATGCTTGTCAATAAGTATTACCTTTAAGTGGAGATCATTTATTTAAATTGCCGGGTTTTCATTAGTTAATTCTTATGCTCTATGGATGTTGATTCATTATCAGTAACTTCTAATTAGCTTACTGATTGTGGATTTTAGGGACAGCGAAATAATAGTATGGAGAGAGGTGATTGTGACAACGAAGGCAACAAGGAACCATCTTTGTCAAACAAAAACCTGAACCAGCCAAATGATGCATCACAAGCCGACCAATCTAAATTTGGAGGGATCCCAAGTAATTCAACGTCCTTTGAAGCTATCGTCATGAAAACGAACCCTTCCACTTCCAGGAAGTCTAGTTCAAAGGGTGAGGTAAGTGTATCCTGTATCTGCATTCTCCAGGCTACCATTTGCAAATCTAAAACATGCTATTTATTTTGGATCACATGAAGTTGTCTGCTTTCTTGTTCAGTTGAAATGTCTTTGAAGCTATATGTTCGCTATAACTAGCTGGACTTAGGTTTTGACACATATACTATCACCTGGCAAGCGGGTTATTCAGGTTGGGTCTTTTCGAGTATGAGAGTGCTATTATTGGGCCATTTCAGGGTGGAATGTCTTGGGTTGAGTGGTTACATGTTCGGTTATTCGGATATACAGGTCTGAGATGGGATAATTGAGGTTGTGTTTATTTTGTTTTTATCATTGTGTTTGTAGTTATAGTAAACTTAACTTGAATTACAAGGTAATAATTTTGGTCAGTTACGGCATTTTTTGTTGATTCAAGTCATTTTGGGTTGGGTGTTTCGGTTCTGGTATTTCAGGTTGGGTAATTTTGAATTGGGTTCAATGTAATGTCCAATAGTTAGTGGTCAGGTTGTTTTATTCAGGTCTAACTCGTACTCGGATTTTGTCGGTTTCATTAGATCAACTACATATATTTGAGCAAGTTATCTGTTTTTGAATGACAGGGGGCGACTTCTGCGCTGTCCAAACTGACTAATCGGCTAAATTTTTTGAAAGAAAGACGCAACCAAATTGCATCTGAGCTACAAAACCTGGACAAAAGCAAAGGATCTTCAAATCAACCTGCTTTAAGCCCTGGAAAGGGCAAAGCTCCAGAACTTCCAATAAATCCCAGCACCGACAAGCATAGTACTGGAGGCAGCACTGTTCAGAACCAGGATAGTTCAACCAATGGAATGTCAACAGAAGGCGATAATAACAATGATAAGAAAAAGAATGACAACAAAAGCAGTTCTAACTCAAGATCGGATGCTCCATCGTATAGTTCAGGCAAGGGGATGCCCAATGAAGGTGATAGAACAGAAGGTGATAACAAGGATTACTGCAAAAGGAGTGATAAGAAAAGAAGTTCTAACTCAAAACCGGATGCTCCATCATCGTATAATTCAGGCAAGGAGACGTCTAATGAAGGTGATAACAATGATAGCAACAGAAAGAATGATAATAACAAAAGTAATGAAGGTGATAACAAAGACAGTAATAGAAAGGGTTTTAGCTCAAAATCCGACGCTCCTATATCTCATAGTTCAGTCAAGACCGGATCAACTGAAGGCAATAGTAATGAGTCCAACAGAAAGTCAAAGAATAAGGATGGCAACAAAAAGGGTTCTAGCTCAAAAACCGATTCTTCTTCATCACAAAATTTAGACCAATCGAGTCACCACCTCGATAAACTGAAGCCAGACGGACAATCATCAAAAAGTTCGGATAAAGGTCGGCAACAAGATGGAGCCCACCATTCTAATGCCTCTAGAACCTTATCATCCAGGTGATGGATAGTCCTATACTCCTATGTGGAGCTTTTAGTTTTATTTCTTCCATCAAAATGTAGCGCAGCTTCTTTGACAGTCATTTATAGGGGCTGGATCTCGATTTATTGGTAATCCCTGCTTATCATTAGGTTCGACTTAGTCACACGTGAGACCAACCTAAATCCTTATATACTCGTCATTTTGTTATAGGATGAATGATTGGTCTCGCATCTATGACCGTCTCATATAAGTTTTGTGATTAGCTTTAGATTCAAGTACTTTATACTGTAGAGATTCGCATTATAGATCTTCATTGAACCCTCTTTTGTACAGAACCACAGGTAGATGATACCTTTTATAGCTGAAGTTTTGAGATCATAATATATTGTTCTTTCTTATCCATTTTTTTAGCAGTAAGATTGTTAATTGTATGAAATACATTATTATTTCATTTAATGATTGAAAAAAGTCTCGGTTTTGTTCCGTGTATCTTGACTGATTTTTATCTTCCTCAAGATATAATTCCAAATAATGTTAACTGTTCTTAACATCATTTTCATCTCGGATCATCCAGAAACAATGGTAAACACTAAACAGTGTGTTTCTGAAACAAGGGTAAGGCGGTCTGCCTTCATATCCACGAGATTTATTGAAAAATGCCGGAGGAATGAGGAACATTTTTTTTTTGCCCACGGTAAAAAAAAATGCAATTACATGACACGTTAGAGCATCTATTTTTTTTTTCCGGGTGTAAACCGAATACAAAAGTCACTACCTTTAATTTACAAGTGTAAGTGTCAATATATTTGCAAAACTCTGGAGTCACCACAATTGCAGAACAAGTTTTACAATAGGTAAAACCTAAAGATTTTCAACACCAACATTTTTACAGTTTACCTTATAGTAGCATTCTCAATTTCTCATGCTTCCTGCTGGAGTGGAGCTAGTCCTGATATCTCCTTAAGTGGCTTCCACATAACCTTCCTCCTGTTTACACAGACCAAACTCGAGACTGTCAATAGTAAGTCACATTATTGTAGTGTCTCAAAGACTCGCTCCTATAATGAGGTAACTTTTTATGGACAATGTTTCAAAAATTGCCTGACTGACTGATAATCCTGAAATAGTTTTAGCTTACCAATTGCCACATTCTGCAATAACTCTGACTTTGGGACGAAGAGACGGAAGAAGAGCCAGAAATTGCAGCTCAGATTTTGACAGGACCTGAACAATAGAAGTACATAATGCATAAGCATCCGAACCTGTACCATCTTAGACAGGGTAAAAGGAGTCGGATGTACCTTGGCTTCGATAACCCAAAGCACCAGACCCTTGGCATCAGGAGGTAGTGCTTCAAGCCTATAATCAACTTCCGGCGGAAACCACCACCTTGATATTGGCTGTTTCCCTACATGAGCCTACATTTCCACCCCTCAATCAGAAAATTACTAAAACACACACCAATAAAACAACACCAAAAACATTACCCCGGTGCCTTAAGGGTATGAAAACTGCGTCAAAACTGTATCAAAAGACTGATAAAAATAGGTAAATTTCAGCAGAAAAGAATGTTATTGATACTCACAGGACAAACAGGATGAACTTTGATGAGGGTGGTTTCAGGATCACCCAACCCACGGGCCGACATATCAAGAAAATGGTAACCCTGATACCGTAAATTATTCAAGTACCGGCCCTCATAACCGCCTTCATGAGGAGTATATATAGCAATAGACTTATGTTCCTCTACATCAGATAAAAACTTCCCAATATCAGGCTTCAGAAGATCACCTCCTATAAAATCGACAATTCCTCGTCCACACCGTACCACATTTACACTTCCCTTTCGATACCTACTACTGCAATTTTTCGAGTAATCCTTTGTTAGTACGCGATTCCTGCTGATCATGTACTGTGATGATTTAAATTTGCTCAATGTGCATAGTTTTTGGTTGTTAGACTTGATTATTGGAGGTGCTCCATACTGTAAAGAAGCCATATTTCTGATAGTTTATAATTTGTTGAATTAATGCTTAGTTTTATGATTATAATTTGTGAAAAATTAGTAATTTAATGAATAAATTTGTATGGTGAAGAAGGAAGATAAGGATTATTGTATGTAGTACTGTAGTCTCATGCATGGACCATATGCATCCAAATCCATTTTGTTTCAACTAAGTTTTGTTTAAAATGAACAAACCCGTCTTAGACGATAAAACGGGTCGAATAAATGAATAAGACAAAAAGTAGAATGCCTAAAAAATGACAATGTCCTGTCTCTTTTACCTATATGGGATAATATTTGACCCGTTTTAATGTTTTAAATTTAAGACGAATACCGTCTTAAGGGAAACCAACTGGTTAGTTTCATAGTGAAACAAGGTTGGTAGTGTTCTCCTACAAACCTCAAAACCTTTCTAGTATTTACACGGGAGTAAATGTAACCGCGAACAATGCCGCACAAAGACCAAGGCAAAAATGAACTTTTGATGTTTGTAGGAGAACATTACTAAGCTTGTATTTTTTTTCCAAAATCTAGTAAACTTATTTTTTGAAGATTAGTATATTTTATTAAGGGTAAGCTTTTAATGTTAAGTTTTACTGGGATGTAACGATAACAAACTCGTGTTTTAATAGAAACACTAATTTTTCTATTTGATTTTAGTCAGGCCCGCGGGTCGGCCCGCTCTCTTGAAGCGGGCGGGTACGGACAGTGGAAACTGGCCCGCTTAGAGGGCTCAGCTATAAAATAAGGCCCGTCGGACACTTTTTTAGCACTTGGAACCGGCCCGTGTCCGGCCCAAGCCCGCTTTTGATCAGCTCTAGTCAATATAAGGTATAGTTCAATTAAGGGTTGAAAAGTTCAGTTGGAAATGATTGGATTGTGGATTGTGGATTGTGGCTTGTGTCGATTAAGGTTCGGGTCATACGACTCAAGTACTCATATCCGAACTATTTCGTTGGACATGGATCAAGCGAGTTAGTTTTGTTAGGTTTATTAACTATGAAGTTATGGAAAGTACGGAGTATGAAGTATTACAAAGAATTTGCCCACAATTCCATTCTATTATTCAGATATCCTCTTTTTATGTTACGTGGTTCATTTAATGTTAGCTATATGTTGTAAGTTTAAGACGGTTTAAAGTAAGACCTGATCCCGAATAAGAAATTTGCATAATGACACTCAACATATTTAATTAATCACAATTAGGCCACCTTGGACCAAGTTTTACATAACATTAACAATTAAACTTAATTAAAAACAACAAATTTCATCACACAAATACTTAATTTAAACAATAATTAAACCCTAATTAAACCCTAATTACATAACTCGCGGGCGATACCCAATCGAGAATTAACAGTATCAAACATAATCCTAAGATTTTGTTGTTGTAAACTAGCAATTATATTAAGCACAGAATTAACATTACTTGGAGCAGACGCCATTGCTAAACATGCCAAATTTCCTGAACTACTATGAATCAATGTATTTTCCAAAGGTAACTTCAAGTCCAAGTCTTGAAAATGTAAAGTTATTGTGGGGGCCACTTGTTCATGTGTCACAGAAAAACACGTGTCAAATGCCCCAAGTGAGCTAAATGGGCCTTGGGTTTGGTTTCGGTACTCGTCTCGGATTGAGTTATAAACGGGTTGGACGAATCGTGTTATGACTGTGCCTGAATCGATTATGGTCCCGGCCCCAGTGTTTGGGTCGAATGAGAGGAATTCTTGGGGGATTGGGACTTGGACCCGACCGACGGTTATTGCGGTTAGGTTAATGTAGTAAAGAGAGGGTCGGTGTGGGTTGTGTAAAAGCGGTGTGGTTCGGATATTCCGAGGCTGGCCTATTGGGCCTAGTTTAAGTGATCCGGAAAAGTAGTAGGATTTGTAACTAGGTAGACAGTATGAGAAAAGCCCATTATAAAGGGATGTTGATTGGGCCATTAAGGATAGTGATCCGCGGCCCAAGCCCAATAATCCTTGGGGCGGGATATTGGATCCGGATACGGCATTAACGCACCCGAAAGCGTAATTAGGGATACTATCTTTCCCTAATGACAAATTATCATGTGATAATGTGGCGACAAAGGATGAATCTCCGCCGTAGGATTGGTTGAATTGGCAAGCTTGTGGGCCGCTAGATGTGCACATGAGCCCACGGACCGTGGTCGCGCTACATTGGGCCGAATCACAGTCCATAGGCCCATAAGTTGATGAAGTGTTCGGTGAGAACATAGTGGATGAGCACCCTAGGCACCCGGAACATGGGACCCACGCCGCGTCTAGGCTCGTGTCTAGAACCATAAACATGAGTTGGCCCGGTGTCCCAACCGTGACACGGACTAAATAATTGCCTATATTTAGAACTTGTTGGCCCGAAGCTATTGGGGCCGAAGTTGTTTTTTGATCCTTAACCAGACTATCTAAGAATGAAACCCGCTCAGAGTCTTTTGAGCCCATTTTTAAGACAGTAGTGGCCCATGGGTCGGGTTTTTGGGAAGAGAAAGGCGAGCATTGGCTATCAATGTGGATGATGGATAGACCGGAGGTGTCGGGTTTCGATCCGGAGCATGGTGATGGGTTGTTATGAGCACCTTTGGTGGTTGTGACAAGGAGGGTATAGAAGAGAAATGTTGTTAGTAAGTCCATAATTGACTTAGATGATTTATTAGTGAGTTTTTTTTTTTTTTTTTTTTTTTAGATATAAGTTTTTTTTTTTGGTGAAGTGTGCATGCATGAGTGAGCCAATATATAAGGAGAAATAGTTAAAGCATTGCAAGTTAAAATTCACTCGTGACTTTTGAAATTATTATGCATGATTATATTTCTCGCCATAATTGTTCATGGATAGGACGACCCATTATTATTAGACTTGACTCGTCCGATCTGCTCACAAAGGGTGCTTAATAGCTTATACAATATATATATATGTATTTCCCGAATTTTATAAAGGCTCGGTTCACGAACCCATCTCTAACCTGCAAGTCCGTGGCTCATCGAAAAAAGTCATGTGAGTCGTTTAGTTCATGTTCAACCCAAATCCGCATTCGATCACCTCCCTTTCCCATCATTTCTTAACTTGACTTGTTTGCTAGTAGTACTTCACTATCTACTTTGGTATCTTTTGGAATTTGGATAACCACATTTTTGAAAGGTCAATTAATTTCAACATTTCAACACAACTCTTAGATTATGCACAAATTCTCATTTGTAACGGGTGTAAACACATTACAAATGATGCTTTTATACCTAGCTCGGGTAATAAAACTCAAATATATATGCGATATTTGTTTAAAACACAAGGATCGGTTTCTACTCTCCTTCGCCAAAGTCTGATATAATTAAAATAGTAAATGGGATGTTATTTAATCTGTTTAATTTTAACACGAATATATCCGTTTTAAGAGTGAGCTACGTACTCGTGTATCAATTATGGTCATCAATATATGGGTAAGCAATACCCCCTCCTATTCACTTTATTGTTCCCTATTCGGGGTTTCTTCCCTATTTCCTTTTTTGGGTTGATTTGTGTGGTCCAAATTCATTTACATGTGGGGTAGTGTGTTTTGTGTGGTCCAAATCCACTTTCTTATTTCTTGTGATAAAAGAAAAGGGGAAGAATATAGTGAATAAGAGGGAGTATATTTAAACCCAAGCAGTAAGTTCAAATGCTGCCATGCTGGCTTACACCAGAGAAATAATAACGTAAAATTACATGCAGAAATAGAAGTATTGTTGCAGGAATATATTTTCAGGAAGAATTAAGCGTGACGTGAGACAAATAAGTGGGAGAGATAAGTGGGGAGAGGTTTGTGAGACGTCACCAGTGGCGAACCTAGAAATTTAGTGTTTTCTCAAAAAATAATATTTTCTATAAAATACTTGAAATTTTAAACATATGTAAAAATAATATCTCTTTTGTAGAAGGATAATAATACGACGCCGTATCATTATACTTGAAGGTTAGAGGTTCGAAATTACATTGGGCTAAGACCCAAAAAAAATTATTTAACATGTGTGTAACTACCAAGAATCAAACTCCATATCTTCTAGAAAGTAATTCACACATTTACCAACCGGACCATGATAACTTTGTGTCTACATTAAATACCTACAAAAATTTATTTTTGAAACTTCATGGGGGCACCCCGAGCCCCCCCTTGGGTCCGCCCCAGGACGTCACAAGCAAAACGGACTATTAAGCTAAATGCATGGGATATTGGGATGTCATCACAATTCACATGACAACTTGTTGGACTTCTAAAAAAAAAATAATGGTAAAGACGTATCGTCAGACCGTTGGGAATAAAACAAAAGCAAAATGCATGAAAAAAGTAACAGATTTGTATTTTATGTACATGTGGGATGATATTTAACCCACAATTTAACCTTATAAGGAAGACTAATTGAATAATTACGACTTCGAGAAGTTCTTTAATCAAAATATATATTTCGAGTTTTGTAATTATGACGTCATCATAATTCACATGACAAGTTGTTATTGGACTTTCAAAATTATGACTTTGGACTTCTTACAAGATCGTTTTATTTTCAGAGCTGCTTTAAATTCAGACAATTTTATTAAACAAGATTGATGATAAGCTAGTACTTGTATGAGTTAGTTACACTCTCGACGTCACCCTCTCACATGCAATAAGCGGAAACCCCAAAAATAATGGTGCATGTGAGATGGTGAAATCCAATCTCGGCGCCGAGTGCGCCCTATCATTATCTGTAATGAAATGATTAATATTATGGACAAAGTTTAATTATTTGGTAGGTAATTAAGGAATAACAGTAAGTACACTGTATAATAACACAAATTCTCATCGAAAACGGACGCTATATATCCGTTACAAGCTAAAGACGGATAGTACCCCTCTCACAATATACAAGTCGCACCAACCATGGGGTGCTCCATTTTCCCCCACTTGCCCTCCCACTTGCTTTATTGTGAGAGAGACACTATCCGTTTTCACCTTGTGACGGATAGTGCCCGTCACAAACAAGACGCTTTGGTATAGCTCGTGACCTGGAATTTTTGTCCTTGAAGAAAAATGGTTCACGAGACTGGCCTGGGGTCGGCCTTATCACGGGTATGCACTAACTTGTACTGTGTCCTGCTCAATTATTATTTGCATCTCGTGATTCAGTCTAAGTCATAAGAGAAGAATAATAATGTTAATTCGATAATGCTACTTCTTATACGAGACGGTGTCACAATAAGCTTATTTCATGAAGGGAAAGAATATGCTTTTAATCATGTCTTGAGTCAGATCAGTAGCTAGATCAGTTAGTATCGAACTATCGACAAAAGTGATCTGTTTCGATTAGATGTGATATGTGGAATATTGTTGGTGATTTAAGAGTAATTATCGGTTCATTTTTGCGTAATTAAGATTGGTTCGTGATGGGTAATCTCTAAATAATAAATTGCGAGCGCGGGAAAATACGGAGTGTATGCTTGCATAAATAACATAATTATTTATGTGATATGTGGAATATTGTATGCTTGCATAATTAATTAAATTACGCGGAATTTCATTAATTAAATTACGCGAAATTTAGTAAATCGAATTCTGATTTCTGAAGAGTCACATCCCTTCGGAAATACACTCCCCTTTCCTTTCCCCGTAATCCTTTTCTATATAAATAGAAGAAGGATCGGAAGAATAAGGTATGAGAAATTCTTCAACACATCTCTGAACAATTTAACATTCAACATAAAATATTTCTATATTACGTCTCTGATCTTTGAGTGCCAAAAATCAGAGGGGACCGTCTTATCTCAGTAGAAAATTCGGTAACACCCAGGCACAAGTAAAGGTCGAATTATTCTATTAGGAAAGCGGAGTCGATTCGGTCCGGTAACGTTGTCAATTTCTGTTCGTGATAATCATATCCATAACAAATATTTCATCTAGATCCGACAAAACGGACCTAAGTTGAACGACCCGGCCCGAATAACCCAACCCGTACCCGTATTAAGGATGTGAATCTGTCCCGAAATCTGAATTGGTCCAAGCATATCTTACCCGACCTAAATGTTAATTGTTACATTCGTCCAAGCATACCAGTTTGGCAGTCTATTTAGACTGACTGACAACTTAGACTGATGACCGATCTCCACACGGGCTCAAACCGATTTTTAATTGGTTGAATCTCTCATTTTGTCTGCTCCCCGTCCTCGACCCGAAATAGTTTAACAAGTGAAATGGTAGTATTAAATTTAAAGCCTCGACATTGAATTCGCACCCTTGTTATAAAAACTTTGAAGGTTACCACGATCGCATTTTAAGACAATGTGAGACCGTCGGCCAACAAATTAAAAGCGTAATTAACAAAACCATTCCAAAAAGTCGGATTCTTAAATCAAATCTCAAATCGAGATTTAAAATCATGATTTTTCTCCTACAATTACAAACATAATGAACATTTGAACATATGAACATATGTACAGTACACATTATCAACAACAGTTTTACAGACATTTGTTTTTATTTCGGACCGAAAAATACAGAGACTCTAATAGCTGGTAACAGTCAAGCAGCAACGAAACAAAGGCACACATCCGATAGTTTTATCTATCAGTTCCACTGACGGATAGGCGAGGAACAAAGCGCTTGTAAGTAGCGAGACTAGCAACTACGGGTTTCCTCGTTAACAAAGATTTTGATTGTATCATAGACCACCGTAATATGCTGCAGCGCAAAAGGAAAACACCAGGTTAGCAAAGATTGAAAGCATAAATTCAGTAAACATTGGCCTGCTGTAGTCTTTTCCGCGGACTAAATGACTGTAGATATTAGCAAAGACTGGAAGCATAAATACAGTAAACATTAGCCTGTTACAGTATTTTTCCGCGGACTAAACGACTGTCAATGCTAAGATATTGGCAACAGCAGGGGTGGGCATACCTGGTAAGGTTTGCCCAGATTCCGCTTTCACTATTATAACGGGGCAAGACGCTTGATGGCTGCAATACTTACTCACACTCGACGATAACATCCTGCCAACGCACAAAGAAGACGAGTTTAGCATAGTTTCAGGAAGGTCTATCATGTAAGTATTCAACTGTATAAACCTGCAAATGTTACATGTACAGTGTCGGATTTAAGAGGGCTAGTAGGGGCGCTCGTTGCCTCACTGACCAAGAAAAAATTCAAAAGTCGATCTGAAGGTGAACGGACAATAAGAATTACCTCTTGAACCGTCCAAATGATCGGCTTCCCATAACCAGTAGATCAGCATGCAATTCATCAACAATTTCACAGATCTTACGTTTTGGATTTCCAACAACTACGCGAGTTTTGACAATGACCTGAAAACAAATTAAAGATGCCAATTAACACAAATGTCACCCTCTGCTTCCCCTGCCTTCTCGTCTTCCCTTACGGCCTTACCCTTCGCCTAAGGCCTAACCCGTATCCAAAATCAATTGGTAAGCGCGAATTGAAATAGCTTTCCTTATAACTTTTCTTATTGTTACGGTGATCAATCAATAAATAGATGATCCAGACGTAAGGGTTAGGCTTAGGCCTAACCCGAGTCAATTTAAAAAAAAAAAAAAAAAACATGAGCTCACGTTATTTTCGGCGCAAATTTTCAAAGCTTCGTGGAGGATAGCATCAGTAATACGTCTTTGGTGATCTTCGATTGCAGCCTTAAACGCGGGCACTTCGACATCTATTCATTTATCGATAAAAAAACCGTCAATGACTGAAAACATACATACGACTATACGAGTAAAATAAAACGAAAGAAAATCAAATAAAGAGTACGTAGACCGTAACTGGCACCACCAAAGGGAATAGAACCGGGATTAAACCCAACAGCGATAGACGGCGGAGATTGAACGTGAAGTACGACGAATGATCCACCATTTAACGGTGATCGGACCGACACGTTGCCCAAGGCCCATCGTAAAGCATTCATACTTTCATTGCTCCCGTCTACTGCCACCACCACATTTCGTAATTGCGTATCCATAATTTTATATTGATTGATTGATTGACTGGTTGATATAATTCGGACGTGAATCCGAGCCGATTTTTGAGGATAGATAGATTATTACAACGGAAATATTAGTCCGTAGATAATATGTTTTCCAGTTGACGGATCGCGTTGTTATATTGTGTAATACGGAGCCAACAGTGTTACGCTTACGCCACAACTATTTGATGTACAAAGTTGACCTAACTTTATAGTATGGGCTGTAATGGCGTCTATGAGAACCGGTATGCGTGCCCGGGTGTGAATGAGTCATATTTTTCGAGATAAGTCATTGACGTTAGAAAAATTCGATTTGAACTCGGTCAAAAATTTATCTTAATTTTCGAGTTGAAGTTGAGCTTAAGCAAATCCGAATTGACTTCGAACTTTGAATAGTTCTAAACGGAAATTTGTTTGCCACGTTTTTTTTTTCCGGGAAATTATTATGTATAAATCCGTATGATTTACCCTTCATAATATTATCGTAAACAATTTAATTTTTTTATCTTTAATGGGTACATTTACGAGTAATATCTATTTTCAATTTTCAATTAGATTAACCTAAACTCGACTTGAGCTCGAGTCTTTTTTTAATCAGACCTAATCTTCAAGTTTTTATGCCAAATCTATTTTTGTGGCTAGGATTTTCGTAAAAATCTTAACCTACATGTAATTTAAACTCGAGGTCAGATCGACTCGATTATTCTAATAAGTGGCCCCGTAATTTTGTAATTTCGTTCTTAATTAGACATTTTCTAATCGTCGCACCCTGCTGCCTACTCCTCTTTTAGTGGGTGAGAAGGCAAGAAGAAAAAAAATGGATTAGAAAACGTGTATGAGAATTATTTGAGTAAATTAAGAATTATACTGACGTATTAGAAATAAAAACTTTGTCTCTTGGGTAAATCAAAAGGGCAAAATAACTCTAAATTATCGATTTATTGGGTGAAATCTGTGACTAGGAATAGTGATTTTACTCGATTGTGTTATTTAAATCAATTCTCACAAAAGTAGTGGTGTTGATTAATTTCAGTTTATAAATAAAATGGATCAAGTATTATATTATAATAGATAAAGAGCACGGATCAGATATCCGATCCAAAGTGTTAGTTCGGATCGGATATCTATCTTAAAAAATCCTGAAGTCAGATATCCATATCCAAATCAAATGTTTCGGATATCCAAATTAATCGGATCGTATATCCAAATGTTTTAATTCTAATATCCATATCCAAACCAAAACCAAAGATTTCGGATCGGATATCTGATCCAAAATTAATTTTCGGATCGGATGTCCAAAAAATCAGATCAAATATCAGATCAGTTTGGATAATCGCCTTTTTTGCTAAGCCCTACATACATTATGTCATATATGGGACAAACTCCGTTATTCCGTTTTCATTTCCATACATTGGCGGACCTGGGGGTGCGCACAGCACCGCACGTGCGCACCCTCGGTTTTTGATTTTTTTTTTTTTCGATTTTTAAAATAACGACAGTTTAAGTACTAGTAATAATCGCCCTTCTTAAATAAATGGTACTAGGTGTGGCGTAGTGGATAAGGCAAATTGCTGTGAACTGAAGGTCGTGGGATCTAGCCTCTCCACTCTCCTTTTTTGATAAATTTTTACTCTTTTTTTTTTATCTTTTTCTTTTTCTTTTTTTTAATCGATTTTCACTTTCTAATTTTTTATCTCAATAATACATTGTAGTATATTTTAAGTTCTCTATGACGAATTTAAACTATTAATAATTATTTACTCCACACTCCCCTTTTTTGATCAATTTTTACTCCCCTTTTTTTTTGTTCTTTTTTTTTATCAATTTTCACTTTTCAATTTTTTATTTTAGTAATACATTGTAGTATATTTTAAGTTCTCTCTGATGAATTTAAACTATTAATAATTATTTAATTTTTTGTTGTCCATTTTTTTTTTTTGTAAATGTTAGTAATTACTTTTATCTCAACTTATATCCCCAATTACATATAATCTAATTACAAATTTGAAATTGTATAACCCTAAATTCATACAGTTTTACAAATTTCAAATAAATTGTATATATTATGTTTCATTTTAGATTAATGAAAGTACAGAGTCGTGCTAAAATCTACAGAGTGTCAAGCGAGTGTATGTCATCATTTTTAATTTGGTGAAATATATGATATTTTTTCTCCTAAAGTGATTTAAAAGTTTAGATTATTTTAAATCAATCAAAATTTTGTTTAATTTGTTACCATGACACTTTGAATTTTTACTTTTTATTCAATCAAATTTTGTTGTATGTATTCCAGTTTGACTTATTGTCACGCTATGGTCGTCTTAGTTTTATCGAATCTGTTAAAAAGTGCACCCCGCCACATAAATCCTGGGTCCGCCACTATTTCCATATATACATAAATGGGTAATACTTAGACCCTTTTCAGCTAGTCTTCCTTGAAACGGAATGTTAAAAGGGGTCAAATATCATTTCACAAAAGCATATATAATTCACCTTTTGTTTTTCCATACACATAATGCTTTTGTTTTTTTTCATCTCACATAGCCATATTTGATCATCTTAAGCTTATGACTTACTAGGGGTGTTCACTTTCCGGCCCGGATCGAAAAATTGGACCGGACCGAAACGAAACCAGAATTAAAAGTACCGATCCAACCTCTGGACTAGGGGTGTTAATGAGACGAGACAGCTCGCGAGCTACTCGAGATCGTCTCGGTCAAAGCTCGACTCGAGAGCTTAACGAGTCAAGCCGAGCAAAGGCTGATTCGACTCGAAAAGCACGCGAGCAGCTCGAACTTGTATGATTACATAAGATAGTGCACATTTTATATAAAAAAATTTATCATGAGTATATTTTTAGTATCACACATATCAAATGTCTCGCTAATTTGCCAAATATTTTTACATATAGCCTTTGGGCTTTGTTATTTAAAATATCGAAAGAAAAAAAAATAAACAATTTTATATAGACTATAGCTCGATTCGGCTCGAGTTTGGCTCGAACTCGCGTTAAAGCTCGCAAACTTTATAACGAGCACAATTTTTTCAAGCTTGGGTAAGCTCAAGATCGGATTTTGGTTGTTGAACACAAGCCGAGCAAGGCCAAGCCCTGACTCGACTCGACTCGTTAACACCCCTACTCTGGACCAAGCTTTTTAAGGATTTCGGTTTCCGGTCTGTTCCGATTCGATCCGGACGAATTGGACCAGAAAGACCGTAATTTACGTTTTTTTTCCCCTTCGATTAGTTTATACTCACTCCTATTCACTCATTTTTTCCCTCTTTCCTTATTCATGCTAGTGGGATTTTCTTCTCTCTTTCCTTTTTTCGGATGTGGGAGAGTGTGATTTGTGTTTTCCAAATTTATTTTGGTAGTGGAATATTTTGTTTTTCGTGGTCCAAATTTATTTCATAAATTCTTGTGCAAAAGGGAAAGGAGAAGAAATAAGTAAACAGGAATTCTATAAATGTTATTCAAATATGCTTAATTTGTGATATTATAAGATAATAATACATATTTCTTCATTTTTATAGGTATAACATTCAGAAATCATTTATAAAGTTAATGTAAATAGGCGAGTTTTTGGTGACTTGTGATTCCGGACCGATGAACATTTCTAGTTTTTACTATAAAACGAATACAACTCTCCTATAAGACCGTCCAATAGCATAAAACTGACCCAAAAGGAGAATAACCCATAAATAACATCTAATTTTATGTACAAACTTTATCTTGACAACCCAATATCTTAAAATAAATACCGACATATTTAAATGCACAAGTTATCAAAATAAACTATTGGGTTCTCAAAATAAACATTTTTTGTACAATTATATTCACTAATTTACTTGGGCTTTATATTATTGGGCTGGTATTATACATAACGTGGTCCTATACAACAATTTGTGAAACGAATTTATCCGTAAGACTAGCCTAATAACTAAAAGCCCAAATAAATTATTCAATAAACTTGTAAAAGATTATTTTATTTTAATAACCGATGATTTTATATTGATAAATTTTATATTTAGATATGTTAGTTTTCATCATAAAATGTCTTGTCTTTAAAATAAAAATAAAATAAAAATAAATTTAATTGTTTTCTTTGGGCTTATTTTCTTTTAGGCTAGTCATATACTATAAAACGGTTCTATAGAAAAGTTGTTGTTCCGTCTTATACATGAATTCGTGGGTCAAATTATGTATCAGGAAAAGAGAAGCCTAAACTACTCAAAAGCCCATTAGCTTAAAAAAACGGGCCTCTTTTATACAAGTCCGGCCCAGTAAACTATTCACTTAACAAAATCAGAATAACCGGATTCCCCCATTCCTTGGGGAACTCAGAACTCTGCATTCCTTGCGTAGGAAGCAGGAGGGTATGACTGTATGACTGTTAACGAACTCGGCCTCGCAATGCGTGCGCAAATTGAGCTCTGGTTCGGGTTTGGCTTAAAATTTGTGATGCCCGGAGAAGTTGATAATGCAACCGATACTTCAGAAGGCGCTAGCTTGGCTAGCTACACGCCTACACTTAGTCCAATCTAATAAATTAGATTGGAATCGTTAACAGCATGAGTTCAAATTCCGAGCAAATATTATAAGTTATACGGAGTAACATATAAGAATACGATCACAATAAATATCGAAACTGAACCTGAGAGCCATTAGTTATGTATTCCATGTAGACGAAGTTAACCCAATCAATTACCTAAAGACAAAATCTTAGATAAACTAATAACAATGATAATCAAAATCAAACTAATAAAGATAATTATATTCATCCCGTCTAATTATCTATCGACAATTAACTGAAACGGATGGAGTAATAGATAGATTACGTGACTATTAACTGAAACGAATGGAGTAAAACGATATTTAATAAGGAGGTTGAGGTGGCCTAACAGTCAAAGGTGTAGGAGCACAAAGAACCTCGGAATCACCACCATGCAAACTCACGTGGGTCCCACCACCTTCCAGAACCGGTAACCTTGACCGACCACCGTCACCGCCAGTCACCCTGTCAGTCTGGTTGTTATACTCAAGCGGTAACCTGATGTAACTGGGGTTATTAAACGACGTCGCAACGACATGAACAGTTCCCGCGCAAACCAAGGGGCCCACCACTTTCCCGCCAACAACTAATCCATTGGGCCCTGTCATTGCTATCGTGAACCCGGTTCCACCCGCCATGGAAACACCAAACGGCGTCGTATCAGTCATCACACAAGCGGAGAGAGTAAATATATCGAAATTCCCACGAAACGTCATCGTTCCGTAAGTACCGTTCGCTGTAGGTTGTTTCACCGTAACGTTAGATACCGTCCCAGTAGCGGATAACACACAAATACCTATCCCACGGAGGCGCGTGAAGCGCGTGATTGAGTCAACCAGGTCCGACCCGGATGGGATTTCAAGAAGGTAGGGTGACATTGCGGGGTTTTGTTCGGGTTCGGGTTTTATGATGATTGGGGGTTTAGGCTTGTTTTTAGCGCCAGGTGGTCTGCCAGTACGGCGGGATTTGACGATTTTACCCCCGTCTTCGCTGCTAGCCGCGGTGGTTGGTACCATAAACGTAGGGGTATTTTGGGAATATTGAGGAGGTTGAAGTATAGGGTATTGGCGAGGGGAGAGAAGGTGGGGTGGAGGAGAAAGGAAAGAAGGGTGGTGTAGGAAATCGGGAAGTATCGGCGTGGTGTTAGTAATTTCTGGGTTGGAATTAGTAGAATTATCATCATCAGTCGTATCGTGTTCGTGTTCGAGTTTGTAACCGTCGTCTTCTAAGTGCATACGTTTCATGGTGTGCAGTATTATTGAATAATAAAAATACTGTTTATTTTTAATAGGGTTATATATATATATATATATTTATATAAGGAACAATTAGAAAGGGAGAGAAGAAGAAGAAGTGGCGCGACGCCGTGATACTGCTAGGGTATGCGTGGTGAGCAAGTTTAAGACCGTCTTATTATAAAACCGTCGTATAGGGTATAATATATATGTATATATATAAAGTAGGAAATTTTCGAGCGATATTAGAGAGTCCAATTTTTTTTAGAATTCCTATAATTAGGAAATATTAATAAAATTATTATGCGAACAAGGGTAGATTTCTAAATAAAATTATCCTAATAAGAGGAGATTTGTAAATAAATTTAATAAAATTATTCTAATAAAAGTAGAAATATTAATAAAACTATAAATAATCCTAACAGGAGTAGATTTTTAAACAAATTTAATAAAATCAATATCTATCTATCTATTGATATTAACTAAGTTTTATGAAAGAGTCGAGTAATATTAGATAATAATCTAATTTATTGATACTACCTAGAATACATTAAAATAAATTATCAAATTAATTAAACATAAAATATGAATATAAACCTGATTAAGATTATAAGAGCAATAACGTATTGAATACCAATTTGTTTATACATTGGAGACTTACTCCCACGGTTTGCATATATAAATATAAATATGATTGTTACTAGGAACAATATGCTTGTGTTAATTTCCACTTATTATGATTGTTCATGTATTGAATTATTACGTATCTATATGTTTGTATTTTCATGAATTGCTATAAATCTAGATGCTTGATTTTGTACATATATCATCGAAAAAGTAATAGGAACAAATATTGAGCCACTTCAAGTTGGTATATACGGACTTACTACTCCCTCCGATCCAGACAGATGGTAACACTTACCTAAAATGGATGATCCACACCAAAGGTAACATACCATATTTGACATAAAAAAAAGACTAAATTACCCTTACATCCACTACCTATTTACAACTTTATCATCCACTACAAACTACCTATTTAATCCACATAAAC
This sequence comes from Silene noctiflora, assembly GCA_009801015.1. Lineage (NCBI taxonomy): Eukaryota > Viridiplantae > Streptophyta > Magnoliopsida > Caryophyllales > Caryophyllaceae > Silene > Silene noctiflora. Next base: position 193,435 of record VHZZ01000078.1, read on the forward strand.
CCATGTGGCCCCAATCAAATTTTCCTACTTTACTCCTCACTTTTCCACCTTTTCTTAAATAACCACTTTTTCCCTACGTTACCATTTGTCTGGATCGGAGGGAGTACTATATATGGAGTATGACCACACAATAATTTATATAAGAAGCTTTTCTTATAAATTCCAATGTCGTTAGGCAATTACGTTGTTCTCCTTTATACCAGTTTATTTTATCTCATGTTTCTCCTGTTTCCTCTACAAATGTACTCTTTTTTTTTTTTTTTAGTTCATCGTCATTTAATACAAAGTCCGATTCGTTTAGTATATGTCATAACGTTCGTTTTGTAGGAGACCGTAATTGGGGTAAGTCTATGTTTGATAAACTAATTTCGAGCTGTCTAATTAAAAGTTGAGATTTTGAGCGATATTAGATAGCCCAATCTCAAACAACATGATTTTTTGATGATAATATTATAGAGAAAGACTTAACGTAATAATTTGAGTAGGAAATACTAAACCTATAAATAGATATTATTATGCGAATTTTTAGTCATTGTACAAATTGATTAGAATTGTAAAGCAACTAAAACGAGCCACGTATCATTTGATATACAGGGTATTGTACTCCATATTTGATTAGAATTAGAAGTTTAGAACTACCTAATGCATATAATGTAAGTATCATATAAACTTTTTATTACGGAATACGGAGTATTTTCTACTCTATCAGCAATGAAGAAAAAGTTTAGCACGTACTAATTGGAACATAGAAGGCAAAAATGCAATTCACTCATATGCGATGAATCAGGACCAGTTCATGGATTATACATCTGAGGTAGTACCTCTTAATATCGATTTTCTGAGTTTTATATTAAAGTTTTTGAGTTTTATTTTAAATGTCATGAGTTTGTAGTATTAARTTTTTGAGTACATTTATTTAAAACATTAAACTAAAAAAATAATATAATATTACTCAAAAACTATATTTGAAAATACTAATATGCTCAGAAACAATGTGTATATGCTCAAAAATTAAAAGGTCTGAGGTACTACCTCAGATGCGTAATCCTTTTTCTCAATCAGGACTTGCTTCTGTAATTTATATTATAACTTTTTATTTTTTACATAAACCCCATACAATTTTTTAATTAGTAAATAAGATAATTATATCTCTGTTGAAAACTTAGGTCATATAGAGAGTAAGTTTTGCAAATTACTTTTGAGTGATATTAAAGAGTTCAACTTTTAAAAAGTTTCTATTTTCTCTATTAGGTTTTATATATTTTTTTAATTTAATTGATTTGATATATATTAAATAATATTGAAAGATAATAGTCTATAACTGTACAAATGGCTGTATATTGACAAATTGTGAAGACTACAGGATAGCAGGATTCTACTCATTTACGGAGTATATAGTATGTAATGAGTCTTTGTGCTCTGCCAATAACTCTCTTACTTTGCTTTATTAGTACTTTGGTAGTATCGCAAGAGCTTGACGAAACTTGAAAAGTTAACTAAAACTAAAAGGTAACTGAAATCTAAAAAGGTACTCCCTCCATTCCAATGAATTCTATACGTTTGCTTTATACACGTATATCAATACTCGAATTCTTTTGTTCATATCTTTAGTTACATATGACTACAAATTATAAAAATTTGATATTCATAATATACACGGCTGACAATTTAAACAAGATCTCACGTGACTATTTTATATGTTATATATTAGAAGTTTTATCGAAAATTCTTCTCACCTATGAATAATGCTTAAAAAGCAAACATATAAATTTCATTGGAATGGAGGAAGTATCTAATAAGGTAGTTAATTATATTTCTTTTGTTAACATAAACCAAATTCAAATTTAAGTACAAGTTGCTCAGTGTTGTGGTATGATAAACTATGTCTTTTAGTACAAGTTTCTCGAGTGTTGTGGTATGATAAACTATATGTTTTTATATGTCCCGGTACTACATATATGGTTTACTTGGCAATGCAATTGTATACGATAGTGTATGCAGTTGCATTTTTACTTCAAATTTCCAAACTTTGTTGTCGATAATTATATTTGTAAGATATCTCATACCGATTTAGTTTATCCTATATTAAATATAAAGCATGTCTCAAGTGTCTTCGTAGAGTCTGAAAGGTTAAATATAATTTTCGTGTTGTTTTTTTATCAAATTATTTTGATCCAATTCCTTTATCAACAAAACTTTACTGTATAAAATAAGATAGTTTTAACTATTCGAGTGTGGTCGGTGGAACGTGTTAGGGTGTGTAATTTGGTAATTTTGAAGTTGTAGTAATAGTTATTGCTTTTAATAGATTAAAAATGTATTAGAATTTTATCTGTATAAATACAAGAACATTTAAAGCAATTATGTGAAGCAACGTCATCAATACATCTACTTTTTTTATTGACCCACATTTACAACTATCGTATATTTTGTGCAATTAGTTTTACACAAATGATGAGAACCCAAATTTAATAATTAGAATTTTAATAAAAAATTATATTCCAATTTGTAAATGACTAAGGTTAGTACTCGGTACATTTTCAAATAAATTGGAAAAGCAGTAGTTTTGGGTCAATGTACAATTTCAGGAAATATTTTCCTTTAAAATGTGTAAAAAATTCGATTTTTTTTTTTGAACATTTGAAAATGAAGGGAAAACAGAAATTGTTATTTTCAGTAAATAAAAAATGTCCCTGCCGCTGAAAATTAAGAAAAAAATCGAAAAGGTAAAAAAAAATATTACAATCATTTAGGGTAAAAATTAAGAAAATAAAAATTAGAAATTGTTCATTTCCCGATACAAATTCAGGTTATATTTGCTGAAAAATTTAGAAAAATACGTTTTTAAATTATTAAAAATCGAACACATGAATATTTTTGTAAAGTAATAATGAATGTTTCAGATCTACAATTTCTTGTGGGAAAGCAATAAAAAAATAAAAAATAAAATTTATTACCCATTTTCATAAGCAGTTGTACTTTTCGTGGAATTAATTTCTGGAAAACCTCCATGTTTTTTAGGTAAATGTTTATGTTTATATTTTGTACGTAAATATAAATGAATAATGAATAATACATATTTTAAACTAAATAATAAACAACTCAGTCGAAAGTTTTACTACACTAATAAATTATAACTAATAATAAAGTACAATGAATTATATCAATTGACAAAAATTGATCAATTAAAAAGAATATACAGTAAAAATCCGTGGACTTAAAATTAGTGAAAGAATGTATGAATAATAATATTAAATATAATTTGTATTTTTATATAAATAACATGTATTTAATTCAATATAGTTTATAACAATTTTAAGTAGCAAACCCGCGCAATTTTGCCCCCTTCAAAACTAGTTATTAGAAGTTGAGCTTCGTATCGAGCTTCTTTGTAGACAGGAATTGACATTTGTAGTGTTAATTTTATAACACGACGTTCGACAGTAGTTCAAAGGACAGAAAGCGCAACTACCGTTCTTACGGAAACCGCGTAAAAACAGACATTCCTTAAGCTAAAAAGTATGCTTCAATTACTACGCTATTCACAATTAGACTCTACAAATAGGCAGGGCATTAAATCTAGTAATAATAATAAAGTATAACATATCTAGATGTGGAAATCGGGTCGGTCAGGTTGGATTTGGAACGGGTCATCTCGGTCCAGATTATATTTGGTTAGCCCACCCTTTCAGAGTCGTTATCCGATATAGTCAATTTGGGTTGATTGATGTGTCGGGTTTAGTCGGGTCATTATCGAGTCTAGTTACTTGATAGTATTACATCACTTTTTTACCGTTAAGCCTAGTTTTCGACCATTATTTCCCTCGTTTGGTTGCTCACTCAATTCATGGGAATTCTAGAATCCCATGAATTGGGATTTTTAGAGGTTGTTTGGTTACCCCATTTTTTGTAAAATGGGAGAGTTTAAAATTCCTAGGAATTTCCAACTTCTACACGATGGGAGAATTTAACTACCTACTTCCCTCGTGGTCATTGAAAATTCCTAAGAGGGTAGAACTCCAACATGACAACCAAACGGATTATTGTAATTCCCGTGAATTTTAATATAGGAATTAAACTCCAGTGCATTGTAAATTAACACATCAATTTAATTCCGGTATCAACCAAACGATGCCTTAGTTACTTTATTATTAAGTCAAACATATCAAGGTTAATACTAAACCACTTTCATTTTAATCACTACTCCGTATTAAACTTAATAATTATCGTGTCATCAATCTTATCGGGTCAAATCTCCAACACAAGTAACTCATAAAATGTATACAAAGCGTATTTATTCTCTTTGAAAAGTTGGAAATTGGGCTCCGTCTTTTCAGATCAAATTTAAGTTTGATGGAACTCTATTTTCTGTAAAAATTACGGTATTCTCCATCGAACAAACGCATCCGTATCTAAGGATGCTAAACTTGCAGATACGGAGTAATTGATATGGAGGTTGGATCGTCAAATTTTTCATGTTACATGGAAGACGAAAAATCATTTTCAAATCATCAAATGAATACCAAGATTAGTAATTGGCTGCTTTACTCAATGACACATAAAAGAAAGTTCAGTTATCAAATCTATCGAAACTTGTACAAGATTAAGTTATAGTTTTGGAATGTCGCAACAAAGATGTTCTACGCAGAATGCTACACCACTATAAACTCAAAATGATATAATGTTTACATGATTCCCCAGTCGATCTCTGATTCTTCTCTTACACAGTAAAAATACGATAGCAACTCCACTAGCAAGCAGCCATATGCGGGGAAATGAGCATCAACACGAAGGAGAGGGTGTCCCATTGTAAATTATCGCACATTGAATAGGCATTGTATCATATACGAGCTACGTAGGAATTTGCCAGGGTAACATACCTTACCCAACGATATGGATTAAAGGATTTTGATTTCTTTGCAATTTGCAGATACTTTACCTGCAATTAACAGTTGATTAAAATACGGAGTATGAGACAGTGGAGCTGAGGGTTAAAAAACAAGCTTAAGCCTTCTGAAAGGCAGTACCGAGTTCATATAACCCTACCCTCTTACCGATATACTCATTAACCTACTAACCCAATACAAATTATTCTCCCATATGTTAGGAAATATGCGTCCATCTGATTAGAATAATTACATTGAGGCCGACACATAAAAGAACTAGTGTAAATGGCCAGATAGCAAAGGGGGGAAGGGGCAGACCGCAGACGGCAATCAATCAAAATAAAGGCAATACTGCCATGACTCGCACCCAGCGAATGCAAATGGCCTAAATTGGTAATTTCAATTCAAGCAACATCCCAAATTTACATTTAGTAAATGTGCTAATGTCAGAGCATCTCTCTGGGATGCATAAAATGCAGAAAGAACATGTAAGGGACTGGAAAGCGTATGCATGATAAGTCCTAGAAGTATTGGCAGCAACAGGTCACGTGAAAGGAACTATTATGCTCAATAGAGAACAGCACCATTAGTCAACAATGAACATTGACTCGTAAATCATAAGTAAAGATAACAGAAATCCATCCCTTACAAGAGAATGAAAGATATACCTGAAGCTTGGAGGCATTGTACATAGGTATTGTAAAGTTCATACTAACAGGCCCAGCTTCCTTCGTGAGATTCCCTGAAATGCACATCACTCTCGTCATATTTGGGTTTCAGTATAATTAATCAAATTCCAGTAAATCATTTGTTTGCACATATGAAGTTGTCAATAAGGAAAAATTCCCACCGTGTAATTCTTGTGAAAATGTAAGCTTTGCTCTTAGGGTATGTTCAGCTCCACCTACAATCTGTTAAAATAGTGAAATTAGCAATCAATTGGTCAAAGATCTAAAACATACACCACTCCGGAATTCAAATTACCTTCTTCAAATTCCATTCGAGTTTCTTGTTTGCTTCCTTAAAATCAGTTGTCTGTCCAACAGCACCAGGTTCCAACTCATAGCTAACTCTGGAAAGTTACCAAACAGAGAATAATTGAGGAAGGTCCATATACATATAAAACATGCAAGAACACCCCTTAAATGGTAAAGAACCAAACACCGTTACTCTAGAAACCATAACTACATAGTCAGCAAATGACGAACTCCGTACTACTGCAAGCTGCAATAAGGAATATTGTATGAGACCATCTCATATGTGAGGCCAACCTAATTGCTTACATAATCCTGAAATACTTATATGGCTAAGGGGATGGTCTCAACTCTAAAGATCATCTCATATAAGTTTTTGTCATGCTGCAATTGCACCATTTAACTTAAGAAACTAGTATTTACACATGATAAAAGAATATACAGCAGGTCTATAGAACTATACTCTGTATTGTTCATTGCTTTCTATATTAAAATAGTGGTGAAGGTAGTCACATGAGCATATCGATGTTATACCTTGTGGTATAAGTTGGCAGTGGCATTTGAACAACAATAGTATTGGCAGTAGCAGTTGATGGGAATTCAGCACGTATTTTGAGGATTACTTCAGCCTATATTGCAAGAAAAAGTAGACATTAAGTGAAAACAAAAAGTCAGACTTATAAGTGAGGTATGGTATACAGGTAAAATATGACAGATTATTCATCCAACGCATATATATCCAGTCTTTAAGGACAAAAAGAATTGAGCCAGAGCTAAGAGTGGAATACGTGATATACTGTCAACTGCGCCACCCACCCACAAATAAAACTGAATTGATTCGTTAGCCACCACATGTGATCCTCATCAACTAGTCAATCGCTCAAATTTACTCTCGTCAAAACTTGTCATGCTATAGCTCAATAAGACACCAGCATTTCGACATTTAAGAGAATAAGGCAACCTCAACCAAAATTTTAACACCAGCATTAAAAAGTTTCCTTTGTTAATTATTGCGAACAGAAGAAACTGATTAAGTTCAGCATGACAAAAAGAACTGACACATATTTCCTAAAGATATCCCACCTTAAGTGATCCAGCTTCTTCTATCAGAGCATTGATACGGAAAGGAGGCTTGAACTCCTGTGTCATGCGATAGTTCATCACTGGGAACTCACCATCTGGAGGTACCTATAAGTTAAACAGGACAACAATGGCATCCACGTTACATGGGATACAAAATCAAACATGAATTCTAACAAATGGCTCGAATTCTTTAGAATGCACTAACCAAGCTTAGAGTTCTGTCTAAGTCAAAGTTATCAAGATGCACAGATTCATGAAAATTACAATCATCAAGTATCACTGCACCAGATCCAGAACTACTATAGCCTGAAAAGAAAAGAGTAAAGGAAGGATTAACATGGTGTTAAAGAAAACGGTAAGCTACAAAGCCTCAACCTGAAAAATAAAAGACCAACAAAATACCATATGCTGAACTTCCGCCTCTTCCAATGGTAACATCCTCATTCAGAGCTAACTTAATTTCTGGATTACCGGTAAGGTAACTCTTCATCTGAATTGTCCCATCAATTTCTGACGTTAATATATAACCCTGCAAAATTGTATTGTAGTTCAGACTTCAGACCCAACATCAAGCACATACAAGGTATACGATAAAAGACGAGTAAAAAACATGCCAACAAGAGCATACTGGTATGCAGGCATGCAGCAAACCAAAAGGCAAGAAAATGGCAGTGAACATAAATCATAAGAGAAAGTTCTTACACTGGAACTGAAGGTGACACTAATCTTCTCAATGATATCAACAAAAATTTCCTCTCTCTTTCTACCACCGGGCTCGTTCGCCACCACGGACTTCGTCACTGCAGTTCCTGGCATTCTGTTGTTCCCTTGCTGCATGCACCCAAATTAAATGAGTCAACGTGAAGTCGTGAACAAGCAATCACTTTATAAGCAGTTTAGGGTGGAGAAGGGGTTCCCATCTGCAAATGAAAGAGAAGTTTCTGTCCATACCATGAAAATAGAACCAGGACCGAGAGCAGGCATACGTGCAGCATCAACCACAATTGGTTCATTGAATACATATGACTTCAATGCTTCTGTCGATGTTGTTTGCATATAACCAAAATCCTACAGAGTAAGGTAAAGTCAAATGTAAATAAAACATTTAACCAACAAACTTGAGATATCTTACCCATATTTGTGGATCCAAAACAACAGCAAAATGGTCATAGACAAAGTAAAGAGGGTACAGAAACAAATGTATCTTCTTCTTCAACTATCGTATGCAACTATACATAAGTAAATATTTGAACATCATGGGGTTCAATGATGTGAGAAAATAGAATTGAAAGAATATATCGCGCTTTTAGGTAAGGAGTACTTACGATCATTTCGTCAAGCAACTCATAAACAAGCACAAAGTTCCGTCTTAGAGACTCTTCATTTAAAAGTCCAAGATAATCCTTAGTAACACGAGCAATCCGCTGGAGGAGCTCCAGTAGCAGCGAAGGAGACACATTAGCCCTTGTGGTTGCAACAAACAACAGTCCAACAATCTTCACATGAAAGTAGTTCACGCCATCTACATTCTGTTAAAAAAAAAGCTAATATAAGAGTGCCAAACAAGTAATGAAAAAACTGCAATACCAATAAAAGAGAAGCAAAGCAAGAGTATGGTGAGCCTCTCCCACAACTGAATTCAATCAAAAAAATACTCCATATGTTTATGACCTTTGGTGTAAGAATGTCGCGTCATACATTAAATATGTTTCTCAGAAGGATGATACAATTGAAATTTCGCTATCTAGCATTGCTTTTTCATTGCCTTGCAAGTTAAAGGCAGGAAGTAAGAATGTATCATTGAGAGCTAAAATCAGTCAATGAAACACATGCTGCATTGCTGCGTCTTGAAGACACTAATAAACTTTCCTCAAATAAAGATGCTCGATAAATTTACGAGAACTTTAAATGTTAACCAATGACACTTTGCCAGTTGCTGACAGACTATAAATGTTACTCATGCAAATTCATTTGAAGACGGGCCTAGGCAAGAAAGGAGGAACATATCACACAAAGAGTTGCTTCACTCTGGACTCTGCAGAATTGTGTACTAAGCAACCAATTGAAACTTAACTGACACGAGACTTTGAAATCCATATAACTACCATGCATCAAACTGGTGGATTCAGTAGATGATTTATTTCAACAAACGGAATAACAGATTTAAAACTGTGGCATCAACAAAGTAGATCTATTAGGCATCCTCTACTCCACAAATCATGCACACCTTTCGCCTTAATCATTTGTTTCCCTTTGATTAAAATACCCACACATTGAGTATAAAAAAGCTAAACAAATGATTAGACGGAGGGTTAGTTACTTAATGTAGCATTCTAAACAATAGACATAGTTTCCCTATCTCCACATAACGTACAAAAGGAGAAGAAAAAATGAGCAAAAGAATACCTACAAAGACAGGGGGTGCCTCCTCTTCTCCATCCTCTTTCCAAAATTTCACCTTACGGAAAAATATCTCAGTACTTCCCTTTGGGACATCTCCACGATCTGGATTCACATATAAAAACAGCAAAACATTAATGGCTTGTCTTTTCGAGCTGACAACAAAGGAGTAATTTTATGTCCCCTTTACATAAGAGGATTGTTCTGTAATGAGAAAAAATAGCAGAAATGCCAAATAATGATAGGGAATTATTTATGTTAAAATGCACTATGCAATTAATAATCAACAAATGATTCTTGACCATGACAGAAGAAAAAGAACTTGTCTACAGTAGTGGGATGTTCAACCTAGGTTATATTCCACCTTATTCTCTTTTACCCATTTTTTCAAAAGAAAGAAATTACTACATAATACTTGGGAAATAACAATTGTATCACGATGACTTTTGACACTTACGACCAAAGATCTTGTCCCATTAGTGAGTTAACTGAGACCAACCGTCCAATAATGGGCAAAAGTGCAAAACAAAGGAAGACAGAAAAACAAGAGGGCGCGCGAGATGAACAAAAGCAACTCACTATTCCAAACTGCACCACTGTTAAGCGCTAGCTAATAAATATTCACCAACTAAACTCCCTAGAAAAGCAAGAAGCAATATGCCAATAGCCTAACTAATTAACTATTGCACAAGTAACTTTCATGATTCGATCAAATGATCTATACTCCATAATGGACAGCAGACAAGTTCCTTTAATTTCCAAAACATCCATATATGATTTAAACAAGGCAACGAGTGAATGAACTAGCTCAAAATCTGCATAATTATCCATATTTGACTGTCAGGATTGCTCTCAGAGCAGGCGGGCTCATGGAAGGAATCAATCAGCTATCTTTCGAGAAATCATGGCCAACCGCAGCCAGCATGCTATGGGCTCTGACTTAACTGGTCAATGAGATGATTTTACCACAATGTTATAACTACCTTAATCTCTCCACTAAACTTACTGAAAGGTTCATATCGGAAATAGATTTGGTTACCGAAACAATGTAAGGAAAGTAAAAGACACTATGGTTCAATTCAGTACGATGTTGATATGAAACTTTGATAGTCTCATTTAGTACTACGACAACAACAAAAATGCAGCTCAACTCGTTTAATCACTACGCAAATACTCCCACTATTTCACTCAATTAACCTCATTTGACGTTTTTCTCCTCTCATAAAAAGTCCATCAGAGTGCACTAGATAACAGCACAGCAGAAACAGAAAATGCTAACTAAATTACGCCTAAATTTACCAAAAATAAGAAGTAATCAACTTTGAGCTACTATCAATTGATCATTTAATCACTTCTTATCCTTAATAACAACGTGCAGAAATTGCTCCTAAATTTACCAAAAATAAGAAGTAATCAACTTTGAGCTACTATCAATTTTGATCATTTAGTCACGACAACAACTCACTTCATCACTACGCAAATACTACCTCAATTTCATTTCATTTGACGTTTTTCTCCTAGCATAAAAATTCCATCAGAGTACACTAGAGAGACCAGCATCAGAACAAATTAGCTTTGAGCTACAATCAACCATAAATCAGAATAATTTCACTACCAATTGATCATCTAATCACTTGTTATACTTAATAACATGCATAAATCAGTGTTAATTTATACAAATCGATCAGAACATAACAATCAAACGTCTCACTCGGTACTAAGACAACAACAAATCCAGCTCAACTCGCTTCATCACTATGCAAATATTCCCTCCATTTCCCTCAACTAACCTCATTTAACGTTTTTCTCCTTTCATAAAAGGTCCATAAATTACACCTCAACTTACACTATAGAAACAATGCAAGAGAATACTAACTTAATTACGCCACAATCTACAAAAATCAGAAATAGTAAACTTTGAGCTATTATCAACCATAATATCCTAACAATTTCACTATTAATTGATCAACTAATCACTTCTTATCCTTAATAGCAACATGCGGAAATCAGAGTTGGTTTATACAAATCAATCACAGCGCAACATCAAATGTCTCACTCGGTACTACGACAATGACAAAATTGTAGCTCAACTCGCTCCATCACTACGTAAATAATTTCTCCATTTCACTCAATTAACCTCATTTGCCGTTTTTCTCCTTTCACAAAAACATAAATTACACCCCAATTTACACTATAGAAACAATGCAAGAGAAAAACTAACAAAATTACGCCTAAATCTACAAAAATCAGAAGTAATTAACTTTGAGCTATAATCAACCACAAATCCAAAACAATTTCACTATCAAGTATCAATTGATCATCTAATCACTTCGTATTCTTAATAGCATGCAGAAATCAGCATTAATTGATACAAATCGATCACAATATCAATCAAATTACTAAGAAATTACAAGAACAAAGCGAAATCGATAAAAATTAATGATAAACAATCAACGATAAGTTCAATAATTATATGGAGTAAATCATAGATCAAAATTGAATTGAAGAAGACTGTGATAGATCTAGCAAGAGAACTTACAATCGCGAAAGACAATGTTATCGCCTCTTTGAGAAAGAACGAAGAACTGCGATATCATCTTTTGGAAATTTCTCTCTAAATCGAGACTTTGTTCTACAGATTTTGATGTTCGTTGTTTTCTCGTCAAATACCTCCGATACTGACCACCTACACCAAAACGGACACGGACACGACACAACGCATGCACATACCTGTTATCCCTTAAAAGTTTAAGACACGGGACACGTTATTTAAATTTAATAAAATAAATATTTTATAGTTATAATTAACATGTTATTTTATTTTTGTAAGTGTATTTGATATTAAATTTAAATAATTGAAGGTAAAATTTGACTCTAACTTGTTCTCATCTCCCACTCAAAGTCATCTTCTAACCAATCTCTTAGAGTCTTTCGACATCTCATTTCTCGTTTTTAGGTATTCGACGCATTTAGACGTGTCTACGAGTGTCGATGTACGACACAGTGTCGAACTTAGGTATTCGACGCATTTAGACGTGTCTACGAGTGTCGTACAGTGTCGAACTTAGGTATTCGACGCATTTAGACGTGTCTACGAGTGTCGATGTACGACACAGTGTCGAACACGGAATGACTGGTTAGGAGTGTTCATGCTACCTAGCTAACCACTAGGAGTGAGCAATGACTATTTCTAGATTGGTACTAGTACTGATTTTTATTTGAGACGGTTGTAAGCGCGTAATCGATTCGTAATAAGCGTTAATTTGTGACAAGTCTAGCAGCCATAATATTTATCCCGTTTTATGCTTAAAAGACAGTATTAAGCGGGGTTTTTTTAGGTGTATATCTTAGTTCAATTTGAGCAAAGGTAGAACAACAAGGTTATAATACACTCCGTCATTAACTTTCACTATTTCATTCTCAAAGCTTGAACTCGAGATCTTTGGTTAAGTTAGAATAATCTTTTACCAGTCGATACTTTACAATAGAGTTGGTTTCAACTTCAAGACTTAAATACCTTTATCGGTATATATGAAAGTGAACCGGGTTGGTTCCAACTTCAACACATTAAAAACGTGTGTTTTCGTGCCTTAAATACCTTTATCGTATATATATGAAAGCGAACAGGTATTTATGCTGCTAAACAAGGGTCAATTTTCTATTAGAAGAGCCTTTTTCAAATTGGAAAGCATGGTAAAAAAAACTTGGAAAATAATAAGCTAAATTCCTAATTGTTTTCATTCTATTTTTCCCAATCTTCGCCCAAAAAAATAGGTATATAGGATAATGTAATAAAATGGTTATAGCCTTGCTAAACCTACTAAAGGTTTGAATAGAACAATTGTGAACCAGTTTATGGATAAAGTCGCGAATTGGCTCAAACCTCAGAGCACCGAAATGAAAATTTCCCTAGTATAAGCATCCATACGAGCCTTTGCCAACTCTGTCCTACCCGACCAGATATTTACACTCGTATTAATTAGCACGAGTCTAGAACTGATTAACCCCATAAGCCATTCTCCGGTGAAACCGGAAAATTAACCAAAACATTACTCATCATTTAATGTTGGACATTAATGTAATAACATACATGAATCAAATTCAATGAAGTTCCACACAAATTTTCATGGCCAATGTTCAATTGAGTGCACATATTGCGCAAGAGCTTCCTGTAATCTCAAAATACCTTGCGCGAGAAGCAATACAGTTGATGGTTGAACTTTCATCGATGCTAAACAGGTCGTTACCTGCCATTTCACAAATCCATGGTTAGGAGTGTACCGTAATCCTAGACAGAAAAAATTTAGGGTAAAATTGTAGGTAAGACGGGTCGTGCAGTGGAGTTGGGGATGATTCATTGATTCAGGATTCCGAGGTGAACTTCTTAGCTCCAAGTTAAAATTCACCCCAAAATTTGAAAAGTCCGTTGTATCACAGAACTAAAATAGTCACCTTAAGTCCATCAATCGATTTCGGAAAAGACGGTCTTACTGTAGGGAAGGGGCCAGGGGTGATACAAGGTTTTGAGGTGAACTTCAGAAGTTTCAGGTTTTGAACCTCAAAGTACCCTTATGGCCTTATGCCTATCGTAAGACAGTCTTACCCAAACCGACTGAATAGTTGAAGAGAAATCAAACGAAAAGAGGGACCCCAATTACGAACCTGCTTCACTGCACTAGAGTCAAAGTTTGTCCATTTTTGAGATATGGGGAACCAGAAGGAGCTATGAGGCCAAGACCCTGCATTACTTTCAATCTTCGAGCACTTTCTCCAGGCTTTTGAGGTGTGACATCCTGACAGGCAGCCATATTAAGGTAACACATGAATTTAAGGGTAAAAATTCCAGAAAATTAGAAAGACTGAAACAATGAAATATCAGCGATTCTTATACTATGTAATGACATTCTTCAGCACGATGTCTTCACTTTTCGTTCCTTCAGAGTATTTGCCTAACAAAAGAATACCAGCCTACCACTCTAATGCTCCCTCTATCTCATTTATATTGTCCGCATTTGACTAAGGCTCTATTAAAAAAAAGAGATAAAACAACATAATTCCCTTTAACTTGAAGGAAATGAAGACAGCAGAATTGGGACGGAATATTGGTAGTACAACTTACTTAACTATGGGAAGTAAGGGATGTTCTACAAAGATAAATTTATACTCCGTATGATTTAGTCAACAGAAAAGGAGATGGAAATGTACTCACATTGCCACAGCTAATCTGCGTGTCGTCATCCATATCTTTTTCTCCATTCCCTGACATCATTTGCCATTTAGTAACATTTATCATGCATGAAGATATGTTTTCACAGATATGCGACAGTGCCATCTATACTAGTAAATAAGCACAAGTAAGAGGAGCATCATATCAAATACATATACTTTTTCGTGAAAGCAACTGTTCTGGATCAAAGGGTTAACTAGGGCGAATACTTTATACGAGTGCCACTGACTGTCAGTGAACATCGGAGCCCAAAATGTTTCACATACTCTTGTAGAACTAAGGAACCTTCCCCGAAAGAATCAGTAAAAAAAATTAAGTAGACGCTGAATTCCTTATCATTTAAAAAAAAAAAACATTATCTCCATACTGTCACGACAATAATGAATAGCCTAAAATGAAGGATGCTAACATAGCATACAGCACACAATAACATGTCAAATAAAAAAACCAGGGAAAAAGTACGTCAAAAGTTCAGCTAACCTTTAGCCTTCGCATTTCGTGTCTTGGTCTTGAAGCCCTGGGATAGCAAATGACAGTCAGCATCTCTTTAATTCAGAAACGAAAACTGTCAATTCTGATCAACTCAACAATGCATGCCAGGTACGTAGTTCTAATTAAGGAAACTACCTGTCTCAAAGCTTCCTGAATAATCTCCTTGTGACTACCTTTATGTCGCTTGAGCACCTGCAAAAAAAAAGTGGCATGATAATAAAACTCTATCATTCCCTTTAGAAAGATGGTGAAGAAGCAAAAAAACCCCAAGAACTTGACAAATAGGGACATAAATCTTCTATCAGAAATCACTGAACAACGACAAACAATTTTTTTAAGGAAAGGATAGAGTAGGGATTGACATACCTTATCAAATTCCACAAGATTTGCAACAGGGTCCACAAACAAGCTACAAATCAGACAAAAATAGTTTAATACAAGTGTATACAAAGACCGGCAAGAAAAAATTCAAGGAAAGTTTAAGCTACTAACTACTCATATGATCCATATAGTCGCACAAGGACATCTTCACTTCTTTTTCTTCGGGGTTTGTTTCGATTGCTAACAGCTTTCTCGTCCACTATCTAAAATATGCAGGAAGATATGATTAGTCTATATTTAACAGAATGTTTGACTCTCTCTCCATCTCATTCATATTCCCCCATTTAACTTTGGTGGTCAAGCATTTATAAAAACTTGTTGATATTGTATATTGTGACAACTGAGAAGTTATCAGCCAGAGTTGATACCGTTTGACTACCAGAGTCAAATGGGGGAATATAAATGCGTTAGAGGGAGTATCTGATCTTCATTCAAGATTCTCATAGGATAAGCTAACAAAAGGAACCACGGCTTAGCAAATGAACCTGTGCAGGCCACCATGAACCGCCTTTATGTTTGACCCAAATGACATCTCCAGGTCCAACTTCAGCATTGGACGAGTTAGCTACAGCTCCATCTGTGCTGTTTTCTTCAGCATGGATCTCACCATTTGCAAGAGCTTTCCTTTTCATCTTTTACTTAAAAGTTACCGCAATCAATCTATCTAAGATTGACAAAACAAAGCACGAGAAACTTTAGTATTAGTCCTACTTTCGATAATTAATGGCCCGTGACATCCCATTAAGCACAATATCTAGAATATCCCAAAAACAACAACTTCCACCTAGACACATTACGTCACTACCTCAACTCAAAATCTCAAACATGTCATTCGAAAAGAACTAAGTGACTAACTACCTGCATATCAGACTTGTTACAACTGTTTTAGAATGTGTCAATTTAACATGTTTCCATTTGAGAAATTTAAAACCTCCTAAGGTTGGAAAGTTTAAAAAACGCAAAACCTATGAGATGGTTTTACGTGTGACACTAACCTCGTAACCCTATAAATGGATGAGAATACATAAGAAATTTGGTTGGTCTCACCTCTCATGTGGCATGAGACAGTCCCATACTAAGTATACAACACATTGAAAAAACGACAGTCGAGCAAATATCTTTGAGCATATATGCAGGATGAATGTAAAACTAGAAAACATTCATTTTGCATTCAGACCAATATTTTTAGTGAGGGTATGGAAAGTGAGCTAAACAAGGAAAAATCAACTAATATCAATATCTACTATAAAGACTAATATCAAAACTTTAACAACAAACAGCAACAAGACGACGACAACAACAAAAACATTACCCAAGTTGTGGCACCCGCAAATTGCAGGGTAATATCAAAACTTCAATACCCTTTGAGTTTACTAGTTAAAAGTAGCAGCAACACTAATATATATATCGAAACTTCAACAACAACAAACAACATCATCCCAATGCCACAAGGGCTCCCACAAATTGCGGGAAAAAATCAAAACTTCAACACTCTTTGAGTTTATTACTTAAAAGCAGCAGCAAGACTAACACTCCCCACACATTTTTGTACAATATTTTACACTGGCTTTCAGTCAAACATGTGGGCATAACCTATAAAATAAAACCAAGTTTATTGGTCAAAAATACCCTTGAAACTGAGGAATTTCTCTAATGTATCATCTTAATAAAATCAAATTTTCCCTCCACAATGTTCTTAGCATCACAAGATACAAACTTTTCTCTTTTCGGCTACTTCCTAACAAAAATAAGAAACCCCCTCCGACATAATCATTTGTTTACCTTCGATTAAAATACCCTTTACAAAGACTAAAAACCTAAGCAAATGACTGAGATGAAGGGAGTACAAAAGATTTAAACTTTCATACCATGAAGCAATAATTCAACTTTTAACACACATTTCTCTGCTTAGTCTTAATATCAAATTTTCCCTCCACAATGTTCATAGCATCACAAAGATACAAACTTTTCTCCTTTTAGCTACTACCAAACAAAATAAGCAACCCCCTCCGTCATAACTATTTGTTTACCTTTGATTAAAATACCCATTACAGATAATAAAACCCGTTAACAAATGACTGAGACGAAGGGAATACAAAAGACTTAAACTTTCATACCATGAAGCAAGAATTAAACTTTTAACACACATTTTTCTGCTTAATTACAAACAGATAAATTGTGGATTTTTCAAGGGTTTTCCCACCATTTTCAGAGATCAAAACAGAAAAACAGCAGAAAGTACAGAAAGAAAGCAAAAGGGTGGAATTATACTTACCCACAAAGGAAAAAATTGAGATGAAAGTGCAGAGAAAGAAGTGAATAAAGTTGATTGCTTTTGGGTTTTGTTGTTTAAAAGGGATTTTAATTTTAATTTAAAAAATGGAAAAGAATTATAGAAGTAAATTATTAGTTGTTGGAAATGGTGATTATAGTGAAAGTGTGTTTTACAGAATTACAGTCAATTTTAAACTAAAGAGTTTTGTTTATCACTGTTGGCTGAAATCACCAGTCAATTGTCGAGTCAATTATTTGGACGGCCATGGAACTCGGACATATATTGTGTTTTAGAGGGCCAATTGCAAGTTGCAACCGACCCGTTTTTCGATAGTCGAAATAAGGCCTGGTCAACCCGTGTAAGTGCGACTTGCCCAGCCTTTCAGGTCGGTTCAAGGTTTGGGATCTCCGGCCCAGACCGACACTTGACTCATTAAATACAAAAAAAATGATGATTGGATCAGACCTTGGTTTGACCAGCCCAAAAATTGGTTCAAGGTTTTCCATCCTTGGAACCATCCCGAACAACTAATCCATTCAGGGTCGAGCAAGCTGAGCCCGCCCAGCCCCGGGGTAGCCCAACCCTAAACCTGTTTGTGGTCACCTCTAATTGTGTCACTTTTTTTTATGCTTGATTAGGGTAAAGGAGGTGTCTAAGCGTTAAGTTTTAACGCTCTAGGTGGTAAAAGGAATCAAGTGGGCAAAGATGTTATTAACATCTGATGGTATTCGAACTTAAGTTATGAGTATTACCCTCGATCCCTCATAATTTCAACCGTGGTTATAGCTAACATGTACAAAAAAAATGTTTCATTTTGATACTAACATATTAGTGGCATAAACTTTTAGTTTGCGACAATACTTCCCCTTGAAGAATCGATTAATTAAAAGTCTCACAAGACGAATAAACAAGCAATTTAACTTCTACTTTTAGACTCTCTATATAGGTACCACATTATTACGCCAAGCATATATCTTAATTCTTAACTTTCATTTTCCTCCAAATATTCTCGTTATCCTTAGTTTTCGAACAATGAGAAAGATGAAACTTATAGATAGACCGATAAAGTTCATCACAATAGATAAAATCATCGACAATATAGTGAATAATTTTGTTTTACAAGTTACGCTTTTAAAAATGGCAACTGACCTACTATGCGTGTTTTGGCGACTATCATATATGCTTCAGAAAATCACAAATTCTCACTTGCGACGGTCACAAGCTTATCACCTCTCACACCGATTAAATTAATGACAAGCGAGAGAAAGAATCGTGAGAGGTCACAAGCCGGTCACTAGGGAGATTTGCGAAATACATGAAGATCACGAACTAAACTCACTCAATGGTGTCGACTGTCGAGTGTGAGTCACCTGAACGGCTGAACTATCGCAAATAAAATCGTTCTATTACGGATACAAAACGCATATCAACAACAGAACTTATACAATCTAAAATTACAAAACAATTACTAAAACTACTACAAATTCATAAACAAAAACTATTGATCATCATACGGAGTATGAGTTAGTTCTACAACACTAAATCTAAACATTAATCAAATCTTCCCTACATGTAATTGTAAACAAAACATACAACAAATGATTTCACCCTTCCTCGTCCTTATAACATTCGGGATTTCAGCAACTTTCCTATAAAACCGTCTTATAACATTTTGCAATATCAATGCCCAATCAAATTTCCCCTATGCATTCTTCCGGGGCCGGCCTCGCTTTTTCGACCCCGGAACAGACATGCTAGGTACAGCATTTCCAAACCCAGCTGAAAAATCAACAACACCTCTGACTGCACCCATTTTATTCAAACCCGGAGCTCCGGATGCCGCAGGTGGGGTAAAATTACCCGGCATCCAATTCGGAAAACCCGCATTACTCGGGTTTACATTGTTATTATCAGTATCATTATCGTTATCATTATCATTATTATTATTATTATTACCGCTTTCAAACCCAAGCGGGAAGAAGCCCCAACAACAATAATATGCTTCTTTTCCGGGTACAAGCGGCGGCAAAGACGGAATTGCCGCCGCATGAAACCCGCGATCGCAATTGTCGCAACGAATACAACAATCGATATAAACCCTAGGAAACTCATAAATCACATAACAATACGGACACGTTGTCCAGAAATTCACACTGGACCGGCGAACCGGGAGCTTTTCCGACCCGGACGAACCCAAACCGGCGTCATATGACGCGCGTTTCGACGGATCGGAGAGAACCGACCACGCGTCTGCTACAAGGTCGAAGGCGACATCGGAGTGCGTGAACCGGTTTTTATCCGGGTGAAGGAGAAGCGCAAGCCGGCGGTAGCTTTTCCGGATTAGATCCGGTTCAGACCGGCGGTCGGTCTGGAGAACGGAATAATAATCGAGTTGTTGGCGGCTATTGTTCACGCGCTTCTCTGAGGCGAGGAGGACGTCGGTTATTGCTATGATTTGGTCGGATTGTTCTAGGAGAGGCTCGGTTTCTTGGGCGAGGAGAGCGAATTCTCGTGAACCGGTTAGATCTCGGGTTTGGAGGAGTTTCGATGCGATGCCGAGGAGTCGAACCGCTTCGGTTTGGGTTTGGGTTGGAGTTTGTGTGGCGGTGGTGGTGGTGGTGGTGGTGGGTGTGGGGTGGTGGTCCATTTTGGGGAGGGTGGGGGGAGAGATAGAAGGATGGAGTGTTTTGGGGGAAATGTAGATGTAATTTTATTACAATGGTGGATGAAATGGATTGGATATGAACAGGATAAATATCGTGTAATGCATGTGCGGTATATATAATGTTTATTTAGTCTTTTTTGGGAAGGTAATATTGTTTTAAGAAAAATGGTTTAAATATTCTCTTGTTTGTATATCACAAATTCTTATTTAGGACGGATACTATTTATTTAAGGCTAAGATTATCAGTAAGAATTTTCCAAGTTTTAATACTCTGCAAATCAGTTTCCTGTAACTTTTATTATTTCTTTATTATTCAGACTCACCTCAAGCTTTATACATTATCCGTTACTCATCTCAGACTTTACTTTTCCACTTTATTTTTTTCTTACAAAAAGAAATGATACATGTGATTCATTCTTTGGATAGTTTTCTTTAGAGGTGGGGTCAAAACTCGCTCAAAGCCTTAAGTTGAGTACTGGATTTCCAAGACTCGACTTAAAACTTTCTTAAGACTAGGATAAATTATTGATAGTTTTGAGTGAGTCTTGTCTTAAGATTTTACCAGAGTTTTATCTCAAGACTCAAGACTATCAATAATCTTACCATAAGATTAAGGTGGGTCAAATATACCTATAAGGATGAATAAAACAAAAGCACGATAAATAGAAAAAGGTAAAAGGTATGTCCCATGTATCCATGTGGTCATGTGGGCGGTCATGTTGGGTAATATTTGACTAGATTTAAACTTAAACAAGTACATCTCATGTAGAGTAAATTATCAATTACACCCACGCTTAATTGATTTTTTATCACTTACTCCCACGTCAATTTTTTTTAAAAATTTACACCCAAATTATTTGCTCAGGTTAGATTTTGCACCCAATACCATTTTCAGACCAATTTTCCGTCAAAATTCAATTTTTTTGCTTAAAACATTAGATTTATGACTATTTTACCCTTCCTTGTTCTTTTATTAAACATATATGTTGTTTTCCCCTCTTTCTCCTCTTGTATCTCTTCTTTATACTTACCTCTCATCTTCTCCATTTTCTCTTCATTTGATTTCAAGAGCTCATAATCAAGGTAACTCTATCCCCAAATTTTTCCTAATTTAATGCCCAGAAATTATAAACACACAAATTGAAAACCTGGAAATTAAGGTTACCAAATCTAACCTAATTTAATGCTTGTGAGTCGGTACACTGAGAATATCCATAAGTTGGGAAAATCCCCCAAGTCACTCCATGATGAATCCATATAATGTTTATAAGTCCGGGGTTACGGATTTATCCATAAAGAGATTGTACATAATAGAGTTAATCGGGGTGGGGAATATCAAGGAAGTGAAAGCAATGCCTCGCATTTAGGGTTGTGCAACGGTGCGGGCTAGCCCGACCCAGCACTGTTCAACGGGCCCAAAAACCGCGGCCCATTTTTTTCCATCTCAGCCCGTGGTCTTTTTAGTGTCGGGCCCGGGCCCAAATTTTCCAGCCCAGCCCGGTTTTTTAGTGCTGGGTTGGCCCAGCCAAGCCCGACCCGTTATTTTCTTCTTTTTTGTCCCCTTATTTTTTATTTTCTTTACATAGTGTTGGGCCTGTGCTAGACAAATCAGGCCCAGCTCAGCCCGCCCTCCATTTAGTGTTGGGCCTGAGCTGCACCACCCCAACCCGGCCCGCCTCCGGCCCAGCCCAGCTCGTACTGGATCAGCCCAACGCACAGCCCTACTCGCATTCATCTTGCTTGGACAAAAAAAATCGAAAAAAAAACGATAAAATGATAATTTGCATAAATTACCAGTGTGATAGATGGGATGGATGAACAATCTTTCAAATTAGGAAGCTCAACAGATTAGGTTAGGATTTTGTACGAAAATTTGGGAGATTTTTTTAGGGGAAAATATTTGAGGGAAATGTTTGGGAAAATTAGGTTAAAGAGAAGAGATGAAACAGGGCAAATAATGAAGAGTCACACAAAACTCAAAGTTATAAGCGCGGGGTAAAGTCGTCACTTTATAAAGTTTTTCACCTGAAAATGGTGTTGGGTGCAAAATGTAACCTGAGCAAATAATTTGGATGTAAATTTTAAAAAAAATTGACGTGGAAGTAAGTGAAAAAAAAGTGGATTAAGTGTGGTTGTAACTTGTAATTGATAATTACTCTCTCATGTAATCTTATTGTCTATTTTCTGGTTTTATATTAAAGTTTTTAAATTTTGTTTTAAATACGCAATTTATTTCCGTAGTACATTTTTTACTCATTTCAGTACGTTTTACGCAATAATTTCCATTATACCCTTGGGGAAAAAACACAAACATAATTCTCTCAACTGTTCAACATACAACCTTTCAAATTAAACAAATTTCTTTGATTATAGATCAAAATTTGGATGTATAACATAATATTTGTCTCATTATTTGAAATTAATTGAACAAAATAATGTTTTGTTTTATTTTATTTTGATAATTTTAATTTAGGGTTTGGGTTAATTAGAGATTTTATTTGGTGGTTTTTTGATGGTCGGCGGTGGCGCGGTTGGAGGTGCGATTAAGTGGTGTGGCGGGATGGCCGCTGTCTGTAAGGTAGGACATCGTGTATAGGCGGTCGTTGAGCCGCCGCAGTTACTGGATAGTGGAAGGACGTCGGATTAATATCTTTTTAGCTTTAAGGCGTTTGGGCTTGGTGTGGTAGCTGGTCAAATGGTCGGCCGACGAAAATCCAGTGGTGGGATTTGTGGGTGGTGGTGGGTGTTTGATGTGGTTGCATTTGGTGGTGGAGTGAATGGTTGTATGTTGTGTACTGCGTTTTGATGATTCAGTTTTCCCCTTTTTTCTGATGTAGTACATGAGTGGGAGAAATGGGAGGGGTAGAATGGTCATATGTGTACTGTAATGAGTAAAATTTGTACTGCGAAAATCAAGACCCTTTAAATATTATGAGTTTTTAGTATAAGGTTTTTGAGCACATTCACTTAAACATTAAAGAAAAAAATACAATATTGCTCAAAAATTATACTTATAAATTCAAGTATGCTCAAAAAAATGCATGTACGCTCAATAACTATAAAAGGATCTAAGATAATACATTAGACGCGTAATCCTTTTTTTCCATTGTATAACTATATCTATATATATAGTAAAAGCTTTTTGTTAGTCATGTACACCTTTTTATCTCGTCTATCATAATTAACCCGTTTTAAATTATAGATTTTGTGGTCTTAAACGAAAATTTGTGTACAATATTATATTCATTTTCTTTTTAAACATCTTCTACATTTTTCAAAAGAATAAATTATCAATAACTCCCTTTTAAAATACACTTTTTAAAACTTAAAACTTGTTCCCTTTTAAAATGAAGTTTAGAAATCACACACAATATATTGCAAAAATTTAGAATTTGCTCCAAAACTACTTTTGCATTTTTATAACAAAAATGCCCCTTATGACAAAAATGCCCCTTTTTTCATTAAAATGCAAAAACATGGGATTGGGAGCAATTTCTAAATCTTTGCAATATTTTCGGTGTAATTTTTAATTTTTTTTTTTAAAAGTGTATTTTTTAGAATTATTGATAATTTACTCTTTTCAAAATTGCAAATTAATAAAAATCTTCTAGTTTTTTAATGTGTCTTAATTTGTGGTTCTTATAACTTGTGATCTTGCCTGTTTCATTACTTTTATTTCGCTCCTTATATCATTCTACTTTAAGAAATACGCACATTTTGTACTTCCTGCATTTGTATTTTGATTTATAAATTTACAAAAAAAAAAAGGAGAGTAGTTTTTGTGTATTATTTAATGTCGGATAATTTTTTTTAATGTCGGAAATTTGTTGACCTTATAGAAAATGTTTATTTTAGGAAAAAATTATAAATATTTTGAGATTTCTCATCTGCTGCAAGTAATTTCAAATTTGCATTATATTAGGAAAAAAAAAATCAATATTTTAATGCGACTTCACAATAACTGTTTAGGATTAACATGCTAAGACATTAAGTTTTTCCTACTTTATATTATCCCATTAGTTAGAGAACGACGACAATTATTAAGTGTTGTTGACACTTTTTCATACTTTTTAAACGTTGCCAATGACTTTAACAACTCACTTACTCAATCTATTACGTTCCACTTATGTAAGCTTTATTTGACAAAACTAATTGAAAATTGGAAAATTATCTGAAAGTTTATAAGGTAACTGAAAAACTTACAAATTTGCTGAAAATAGGGGCGTGCATAATCAGGTATAAACCAGACATGAATCGGTCGGCCCAGAACCATAATGAAAAATTTCAAATTAGACAATACAATTTTTATAAGGATTTCGGTTTTAGATCCATTCGGGTTCGAACCCTATTTGTCCCATGTTCATACAAGATTGGACCAGAAATACCGGGTTTCACATTTTAATTTTTATCTTGGATAATGTTTGGAAAGGCGAAATTGATTTTATTACATGATTTTAATTGTAGAAAACAAAATGTGTGAATTCAATTCAAATTTCAAATTTCAAAAATTCGTTTAAAAACCCATGGAATTAGAATTGTGCAGGACGAATATGGGTTGAGGTCATCGATTTTTTATAAAAAAAATAAATAAATATTGTCACGAAAAATATTTGCAATCAAACAAATACACAAATAGTATAGGAATGAAATGACTACTATAATGAATTGAATCCAATTCCAATTAGGGGTTCTCAAATGCTTGAATTGTTTCAATTATGGAATTCAATTTTAGTTCGAGATTCCCAAACATATCATTAGATTATTTCATATAAAATTCGTTGTTAATGTTGCTTATTCAAATAATATATACATTTATTCCACAATATGCTTTATAAAGTTAATGTAAGTAGGCGAGTAAGGTGAGAACAGACGATTTTTGGTCTAATCACCTTGCCCCGATTTACGTCATCATTTTAGTGTCATTACGGTCTTGGCCCAACCCGATTGCGGTCCGGTTCAGTGCATAACTCTACGGAAATATTCGAATCTAGAAAGCTAACTAATTGTATGAAAACTGTTGATGAAGTTGTTACTTGTTAGAGTGCAAGGAATGTTCAAAATAAAACGAATTGCAATAACTTAAACCAAAAACCATAGTTTTTTTAGGTTTGGTTAACGAACCGCTTTGAAAATATTCATGTTCTGGTTCGAAATTTTAGAAAACTGGTTTAACCACCTAACAGTTTTACCAAAAATGAAAACTATTATATCAAAAAATGTCGTTTCATTTCCTCTTTAGTTCAAACTAAAAAGCTCTTAATTTGATTATACAGGTTTGTAAATGTCTTTTTTTTTTTTAGTTTAGAAGAAGTGAGTGGTGCGACCAACGTGTCTTGACCGGTATGACCACTGACGTTTGAACCCATGTTGCTTACACGTCTCACCATTCTTCATAACCATTAGTGTTGAGAATAAGCTCCAACCCATATAAGTTCCACATGTAAGGATCTCACATTGAGAATTAGATAAAATCATTCCACTATATAAGGCAATAAGCTACTCTCTCTATTGTTAATTGACATTAAAGTGAAACCCTATCGGGCTTGTATTGTGGACTTTTTCTCTTCTGTTTGGGTGTGTACTAGGCCCGTTGTTAAATTTAGCAATTTGTCAATTTATTTTTGGTGGAGTAGAAGCGGGATTAGCCCATTTAAAAAAAAAAAAAAAACGAAAAACCATTAACGAACTAAAAAGCATAAAACGGAACGTAACGAGGATAAGTCACGCCCCCTCGTCTTGCTCCGGTAATTGAAATAAACGACCCGACATATCCCCATGCTCAATGATGCTCAGTTTTTGTCCTTGCGTAACACCCATATTGATTAGCCAATCCGCGCATCTCTTCGTCTCTCGGTATATATGCAAATTTTGGACTTGCCAATTCAAGTCTGGGATGAAAGACTTACAAATTTGAATCATGTGAAAACAAGCCGCGGGGAGCAAATCATCATACTTCATAAAATCCTCAACCACTTGAGAATCCGTCTGAATTATTTGCCTTGGAAAGTTCCGCTCAATAGCAAGCATCAATCCCCGCTTCAACGCCATTAACTCAGCTAGAGTAACCGTAACAATGCCCAACTTTTCCAACGCAACCAGCAACTGACTTGAGGAGTCCTGAAATACACCTCCAGCATTGACAAACCTAAATTCCCTTTCGATGCACCATCAATATTAAGGGTAACCCAATCAAACGGTGGAGTAATCCACCTCACCAAAATCTCCTTTCATCTATCCGTCGTCCCAATACTCACAAGTTACTTGGAATCCTTTGCATTAATCACGTCCCCGATCCGCTGCATGATAACAGAATGAAGGTTTACGGGACTCGCATCAGCCCGATCAAGCACTCTACAATTCATTACAAAAAAAAGGTCAATAGCGACGGGCAGATCCGTCACAAAACAGGCATTATCCGTCGCTGTAAGGATTTGCTACGGAATTTTCGTCACTAATGGTCCGTAGCAAAATTTCGTCGCAAAAGGCAATCCTAGCAACGGAAAATCCGTCGCAGAAAACTTGCAACGGAATTTCTGTCGCAAAAAAAATTTGACCATTTTTTTTTGTCTTTTTCTTAAACTTCTTCATTTCCCGTGTTTTTCAAACCCGCGTTTCTATTCCCATGTCAAATCTCAAGTCATAGATTCAATCAAACAAACAAGTGAAAGAAGCTTAATAAAACATAAGAAATTTGGCTTTCTTCGTCGATGTGGGACAAGTTTGCTACGAAATTTCCGTCGCAAATTCAACTTTTCCTTCGCAGCATTTCTCCCGCGCATGTGAAAAAACCCGCGAAATATCAAAAAAACTTGCAATGGAATTTCCGTTGCAAAACATAAAAAAATCCGTTGCCAAAATTAAATTCCGTTGCAAATTAAAATATTCCGTCGCAAGGTCTTGTTTGCTTCGGATTTGGATCCGTCGCAATACTTCTGTCGCTATTGACTGTTTTTCTTCTAGTGATTTCTCCGTCGCCACAAACACCATCATTATATATATAAAAGAGGAATGATAAAAAGTTGAGGTGGCAGAATCTCCTTTGAGAATTAAGGTAATGCAGCCCTCACATTCAACCTCACAAAATCATATTTGTTTGAGCCAATCA
>VHZZ01000078.1:236202-260404 GCA_009801015.1 Silene noctiflora
TGAAACGCTCAATCATTGTTTTCACTGGGAGCATGTAGAAGTATATGTGATGGGTCTTGCATTTCAGACTAATGTCGCAAAAGTGAGGATCCTACTGTTGGCAAATAACGATGTGCATGTAGAAATCGCAAATGGAACCTCAGGTCTGTCTTTTCTGTCTGTTTTCGGCTCACTTAGGCTACGACCCATTATTCGCAGCTCCTCTTGTGCTCTAGCTTAGCTATCTACACCCAAATTGTTTTTCTTAAGAACATTGAGCTTCTGGAGCATCCCTAGATTTTTTGCTGTGATTGATTGCGAATATTGGCAGGTAATGAATTGGTGGAATTTTTGGCTTCCGATTGGTCTCAGCATCAAGAGCAGATTATGTCATTGGATGTGAGATATAATGCTCTTTTGAGCATGGGGATTAAGTGAGTGTCTATTTTACAATAGAGAAAATATCTATTCCTGGTAAATTTTGATTTCACTCCCATTTTTGCTTGGAGCATAGCATGTTTTGACATGGAGGCATCATGGTTTGAAGTTTTCAACTTCTTCATTGTATAATCTACATATGTTTTTTTTATCACCAATTCATACGTGAGTTTCAACAAGTTTATGAACTAGTTGACTGTCGTAGGTCTGAGCCGGCTCGTAGAGCCCTCGAAATCAGCTTGACTCGACTCGGAATCGTTCAAAACTGATTTCAAGCTAAGGTTGACCAAATCCGAGCCGATTCCGACCTTAGTAGAGCTTGGATCGCAAGCTCGTTTAAGCTTGTTTTATTCTTTATTATTATTACTTAATTTTGGCATTTTACAATTGTTTTTATTCTTAATAAAATGTTTTTTTAGCATTTATGATTATATTTTTATTATTTAATAAGTATTTTATATTTGCATTTTCTTAAAATATATTTATTTTTAATTTGATTTAAAAGTTAATTTAAGTAAAGAAAATGATTTAACTGAGCTCGAGGCCTAATCCAAGCTGATTCCGAGCTTTAAATTTTTAAGCTCGGAAAATTCCGAGCTCAAGCTCAAGTTTTTGAGCCGATTTCAAGCCCACCTGAGCTCGAGCTCGAATCGGCTCGGTTACACACTCAGTCGTAAGCATTTCGATTCTTGAAATGTATATGAAGAAATCTGTATCTTAAGAGATCAGATGTAGATGTAAATATGTATATGTTACCTTGTCTTTTTAACAGCATATATAATATACAATTATACATTAATGGACCTGTTAGCTTCATCTGAGAAACTTGTGGTAGCAATAGTATACACTTCAAATTCAGTTTAGGATCTTGACATGCATGTATTTTCTGTTACTAGTTAGGATTTATCCTTTTGCATCTTGGCAGGTCCTCTGTTTCTTTGCTAATCGTTTTTATATCTACCCCCCCTTCTTAAAGGAATTACTGTATTATGATTATCTCTACTTTTTGCTTTGTTTGTTAATCATGGCTGGCAGTGGTATTGTTCCTAATATAGTTATACTGATTACTTTTTATTTTATTTTTTTAATGTCTTTTTTTTTTTACATCTAGCATGCAAAATTGCAATGGAGATGTAGTTCCATATGAGGATTATGAGTGTTCTTCTGATCCTTACATCCCCAAGTAAGTGAAGGTTACTTATTTTTTTTTTTAAATTTTTGTTTCAGTTATTTGTGTCCCTACTACCTACTATTTTAAATTTGTGATGCTTGTGCTTAGCGTTAATTTCTTGATGTAATTAAATTTAGTTTCGAGGAGCCTTTCGAAGAAGTTGTCTATCCGAAAGGTGAAAGAGATGCCGTGTCTGTCAGAAAGAGTGATGTTGATCTATTGCTGCCCGACGTCTTCATTAATGATACAATTATTGACTTCTACATCACGTAAGTATAGGTGTCTTCCTTTTAGATGGCATTGCTTTCAGCTTGATGCTAATGCATATAGTTGTTGTGTTATGTTGTTTGTTACTACTATTGTTATTTTACAGTGTAGTAGGAGTTACGTCTGTTGGGTTATGATATAAGATCTTTCTGTCACAAACTTCGTCATGCCACTTTCAAAAGCTGAACGTTGTCAGGGTAGATATGGGTGTATTTGACGTGGAAGAGTAGAATAAATGAAAGCTTTTCAAAGAGCTCAAATCTGGTAGATGATAAAAATGGTGAGATAAGTATTAATGCGCTAGCTTGAACGCTCAGACATAGATGCTGCGTGGTTACAAATCTATGGAACTCGAAACTTTTTCAGGGTTTCTATAAAACAAAGCCATATAATGTACAATAGACCGAGGAGTTCAAGCATTTGATAGTTATGTCAGTTTAATGAACTGCATTTCTGTTTAGTTCACTATAATTATGCTTTTAGTTTTTCAAAACAACCCAGTGCAAGGCTTGCAGACAGTTTTCTTGATCATATGCTTCATGCTATGTCGCAATCTTCTTGAGTACCATTTTGATGCATACACTGATACACTTGCTAAATTCACCATTGACAGGTACTTAAAGAATGGAATTCCTCATGAACGACGGGATAATTTTCATTTTTTTAGTTGCTTCTTCTTCCGAAAGCTGGCCGATCTAGATAAAAACACTTCCAGTGTTTTTGACGGCAAGGCTGCTTTTCAGCGCGTTCGACGGTGGACAAGGAAAATAAATATTTTTGAGAAGGACTATATATTCATCCCAGTTAACTACAAGTAAGAGCAAAGCTATGCATTTTTTTTCTATCTTCTTTGATAATTATCTACTGGGCGCTTAACTGATTGTTGCCTGTATTTCAAGTCTACACTGGAGTTTAATAATCTTATGTCATCCTGGTGAAGTTGCCAACTTCAATGGTGAGTATCTGTTACAGTTCTAATATAACAGAACCGCTCTGAAATTAACTGTTATAATCTTTATGTTTTTGCTTGGTTGCGCGCATGCAGATGAAAACATAAATGAAGCTTTAAAGGTTCCATGTATATTGCATATGGATTCTATCAGAGGAAGTCACGCAGGGTTGAAGGATCATTTTCAGAGGTACTTTAGTTGCTGTTGGGTTCATTATATACTGTAGGTTGAAAATTAGTGGTGGTATTTGGTTTTGGTATTTTAAGATTCCAGTATTTAACTCCTCTCTCAGCATATGTTTGATGAACACTTGAGCTTTTTGGCCGTAATTAGTAGTGGAGTCTTTACAACTATTCCTATATAGAGAGAGCAGCAGGATGAGACATAAAGACAAATTTAGTTTTTGATTGTTTGCCTGCGCTGATCTAATACAAGCGCCTATAATAGAGAGGAATATGGAGTGATCGTTGCTTCAGTTATGAAGACGTCACCTGTAATAAGCTCAACCTATGCACGGTCTCTGGTTTCTGGCCACACATTCCACCATGCACTTGGTTATGAACAGATAGTGTTATAGTTCATATCGGCGTCTCTATTTGGCCCCATTTGCAATTTGTTCCCTTTAAAGTTGCCTGATTCACTATTTTCCTTGGCAAATTCATCGGCAGAATCACTGCTGAAATTTCAGTTCTCTCACCCGATTCTTTTGTATCCTTTGTCTGGCCAATTCTAGAATTACTTTCTCTGGCCTTCTCTAGAATCTCTATTACTCTTCTGAGTTTAACGTTGTATGCATCATCATAGTTTATGTCACAAATAGAATTGATTGCCATTCATCGTTTATAGCTAATGTAAC
This sequence comes from Silene noctiflora, assembly GCA_009801015.1. Lineage (NCBI taxonomy): Eukaryota > Viridiplantae > Streptophyta > Magnoliopsida > Caryophyllales > Caryophyllaceae > Silene > Silene noctiflora. The sequence continues at coordinate 239,864 of VHZZ01000078.1, forward strand.
AATTTTAAAAAATTTCCTACATGAATCCCTTTATGTCTTTTTTTTTTTTCCCCGACATTTAATCTTTCTTCAACCGGCAGTTATCTATTGGAAGAGTGGAAAGAAAGGCAAAAGGAGACTTCCGAGGATGTCTATGTTAAATTTTTAGATCTACGGTTTCTTTCACTTGAGGTATAGCTTCTACAGTTCTATGCTGTCTGTCCTGAACCCCATTTGGCGTGTCTAGATATTTTTCTATTTGTTTGCTATATCTATTCTTGGTTGCATTAGTTGGATACGATGTTGGTCGAGTCATCTCCTGATTAGGTGTGTGACAATGTGCTTAGTTATTTACCGTTTTCTTAATGCACTCACGAGGAACAATCATGAGCATCATGGCCCCTAACTCAGTGTCCTTGTGATAGTTATGATTTTTTGTCTTCCCCATACCCTCTCCTTGAGCACATTCAGGACAATAACATTAGCCCAATGTCTCGAAGGTTCCCCCTCATGGCAAGGTAGTGGTTTGATTCACACATCATTACCCCTGTATTTTAACTACCGTTGTTTTGTTATATCCGTCGCCCGGAGTATTTTTTTTTCCTATGGTTTTGGGTGTTGATGCACATCTTGACATGCTTGCGGTGGATTTTTAACATGTCCATTTCTTGTTTGTGAATTTTCTTGCAATTTTTTGTTGGTAGAACCTTTCAATCTTACTGACCTATGTTAATTAGTGATAAATGATAAGTGTTGTTTTTCTCTTGGCTTTCCACTTTGACGATTAATAGAAAATGAGACGACCAACTTCCACATGATAAGAAAAGAAATGCGTAGGGGTTTAAATATTTATTTGTGTAAATGATTGAATCCCTGACGATTCCATTCTATTAGGTTAGATAGAATATATAGGAGAGTACATTGAGTTGTTACAATGTGAACGCAATACAAGTAATATCTAGTAGATACACAAGATAACAAATAAAATATTTACACAATTTTACTATTTCGATTAATACTCTCCCGCACTCGAAGCGGGAGGAGAGTGGACGCAAAGACTGCTCCGGAATTGAGTGCGCTGATGCTCGAGGAGGTGGAGGAGGTTGCTCTGGCTGAGATATTATCGCAATACACCAGTGTGGCGTGATGAATATGCATGTGAAGCTCGAGAAGAAGATTACGAAGCCAACTAGTCTCCACGACACCATTAGCAACCCGACGATACTCGACCGTAGCCCGGTGCTTGGACGACGAGGAAACGAGATTATCATCCAAGAATACACAATAGATGTCGATTGGCGAGACTCGGGACAACCGGCCCAGTCCTACCCAGCATCAGAATAAGCATAAGCAGTAAGAGGAATATGCGATTTGGAGACGGACATGGCCGAAATCCATTGTATCTTTCACAAAACGAAGTACTCGTTTCATGAAGTGTAGATGGCTTTCCCTTGGGTCATGCATAAATAAGCAGAGTTGCCGTATGACAGATGCGAGTAATAGTGAGATATTGAGATATTGTAACACGCCTGCAAGATTGCTTGATCAGCCACAATTGGACCGTTAGTGGCACTAAGCTTGGAGGAGGTATCAACTAGAGTGGCGGTGGCGTTACATGCGGTCATAGAAGCCCAGGCAAGAAAAGTCAAAGTCGTATTGGCACTTCTAGAGAAATAGACCAGTTTTTGAGTGAGAGACCGTGATGCCAAGAAAATGGTGGTAGCAGGCAAATTCACTAGACAAGGTAGCAATAATACGGTGAAGCAAAGCTATGATGCAATAATCACAATATCATCAACATATAATAAAAGATAAGCAATATCGGATACATGATGATAAATAAACAATGATGCGTAACATTTAAATGATTGAATCCTTGACGATGCCATTCTATTAGGTCAGAATATATAGGAGAGTATATCGAGTTGTTATAATGTGAACACAATACAATTAATATCTACGAGATACACAAGATAACAAATATAATATTTACACAATATTTCTATTTCTACTAATAATTTGATTTATTCAGTTATATTTCAACGCTGGAGAGAACAATGTGTCTTTGGCTACATTTGGAGATTGATGTGATGTGTTCGTTGTTTACTTTAAATATTTTTTCATATTTGATTTTGTATGAATGTAGATTTCGTTTCCAATTCGTCTGAGACTCATTAGTCTTTAGCTTGAAATATGCTGGAATAAAGCATACTCGCTCACTAAACAGTAAATGTTTTGCATTTCTTGTACTGTGAATTAGCAACTACTCATTGCATTTCTGATAATTGAGAAATCTAAAAAAAGACTCCCTCTATATATTTTCAACGGATGAGTCGCTTGCATAGTTACATTTGGTATTACTATTATTTCTCCACTAAAGGCGGGGGAGCCTTCTGAGCATTGGGTAATGCTAACTTGGTATAATGTCGTGTCTTTTGTGATTAAGGCCTGTTATTTTGCTATTAAAGTTGAAAACATCATTTTGCCTTTGTCACATATGGAGTGAAAATGTGAAATCAGTCTCAAGTCATCAAACCTCAAAGCTAGTGTCCATGGATGCTTTGTGGAATTGTGGGAGTTATCAGACTTACCTCACTATTGATATGTTAGTAGTATTAGCAAAATGGTTCACATGTTTAATTTCTGAAGTTGATTCTTTAGTTTGCTTTTTGTAAGGTTATGATTTTTCTTATTTTCAGTATTTGCTCATTAGTAGTGAATATAATTGAAGGACCAAATCACCTCCAGCTATACACTGACTTGTATTAATGGCATAGAAAATAGAGTATTCTGGAATCATCAGCCATATTACCGTTGTGATGCCAGTTTCATTTTCTTCTGCTTTATATGTGGGTGGATTGATACGTGTCCAGTTGTCTGTGCACTGACTCCAGTTTTTATTTATTTATTTATTTATTTTTTATTGTTTTTATGAGGCAGCTGCCACAGCAAGAGAATTTCTCCGATTGTGGTCTCTTCTTGCTTCATTATGCTGAACTTTTTATTGATGAAGCACCTCAGAACTTCAGTCCATTTCGAATCAACAAGTTTGACCATTTTGTAAGTGTTCTCTTCTTAAAAGGGCTTTTTGTAAAGCTTTGCTCTTCCTAGTTGATGTACTTTACAATAAGTGTTTGTAACTTACAGTTACATGACTGTGATGGATTCTATAATTCTTCTAGAGGCTCTTTTTGCAGTCCGTACTTGATATTCACAGCAACTTCATCCTATGCGAGAATTTAGAAGAAATAGTAGGAATGTAGGATTACTTCCTTGATGGCTGTTTACTTATTTTATGGTGGCTAACTTTTTGACAAGTCACACTCTTTCCCTATTTTTCCCCCTTTTTCCTTTATTAGTAGCTTAGTGCCTTTAATCAGCTAATCACCGAAATCGTGATGAAACTTGTTGATTGTGTCACTCCTTTCTTTTGGCTACTTTCATTTACATCGTTGCGTTAACCAGCATGTATAACTTAAATATACCGTTTGTGCAATTTTCTTTCTTTAATATAATTGTTTCGGAATCTTTTCAGCTAACGCCGAACTGGTTTATCCCTGCCGAAGCATCTCTTAAGCGTGTCTATATCCAGAGGTTGATACATGAACTTCTGAAAAGTCTCTCCCATGAATGTGCTTCACCTCCTAAAAACGATTTCTCACATTCACCAGCATTGCCGGTAAATAAAGAAAATGATGATGGCATAGAAATTATATCCGAGAAAGGAAGCCTAGATAAATCTTGGAAAGGAAGTTCTTTGTATTCGCAATCAGTTCAGGGAATGGACATGAGTGTGCTTGATATGCCAATATATAGGCCGTCTCATCGTGTCAATAGCTCAGGATTGGGTATGACAGAGCTTCTTGAGCAGCAGAGTCAACGTTATGATCGAGGAGCATCCCCTGGGCAGCTAGGATTTTCTATGTCAACCATCAGGGTAAGTGTTTCATTGCTAGCAGTGAGTCTTGTATGAGACGGTCTCACATGTGAGACGAACCGGTAACCTTGTTTATTTCTCATTCAGTTATAGGGTTAATGGTTTTGTCTTTCTGTAAGACCGCCTCAAACAAGTTTTGTGCATTGCTAGTTAAGGAAGTAGTTAGTATCATGAATATTATCGTAAGGGGGTAATTGTTATTGTTGTTGATGGATGTGAAATTGTGAACTGATAAATTTTCATGTTGTTTGGCACAACAGGAGGAAGAAGGCAATGAGCATCTCATTCACTCCGTTTTGGGCCAAACTGGACATCAGCCAACTGACCAAGTGGGAGATTCTCACATGAATTGTTCATCTAGAGATTTTGTTCAAACAATTTCTTGGAACTCGGATTCGTCTGATCAAGTGGACCCCGAGGATCTTTCATCATCCTCTGAATCTCATTCTTGTGATGATTCTTCAGAAGAAACTAGGATACATGGATTTACTGATGGAATACGAAGTATAGATCCATGTTCAAATGAGAATACGGATCTATCGAAGGAAAATATGAATAGTCCAGAAGGCTTTGCTTCTGCCTCCAGTGATATGATGGAGACCCCAGCCGAAGACTCTCAAGAATTAGCCGAGAAGTATGGAAGCCACGATCAGGACTACCCATCTTTCTCCAACTCAGAACACGAGGTTGAAGGTTCACAAGAAGCCCTCGTAACTACTTCACTTTCAGGTGTCGACGATAAGTTGGCAGCTGAGGACGGTAAAACTGAGGATGATGAAGTTGTTGCAGGTGATGAGGCAGATAATTTGGCAGTCGAGGACAGTGAAAGTGAGGATGATGAAATTGTTATAGGTGCTGACGCAGATAATTTGGCAGTCGAGCACAGTAAAAGTGAGGATGATGAAATTGTTATAGGGGTTGACGCAGATAGTTTGGCAGTCGAGCACAGTAAAAGTGAGGAGGATGAAATTGTTACAGGTGCTGACGTAGATAATTTGGCAGTCGAGCACAGTAAAAGTGGGGATGATGAAATTGTTGCGGGTGCTGACAGGGTAGTTGAGAATTCTCCAGATCAGCTAAGACCTGCAAAAAGATTGCGGGTTTCACCATCACCCGACGAGGAAGAACCTGTATGAAGCTCCGCCTAAATAGATATGGAAATGTCAATAGTTAACCTGTCTACGTTCTTTTGTTTGCCATGGCATGTGAATACTTTCAGGAACTGAGCATGGCAAAGCTAATTAAAGTCAAGTTCTTAGTTTATGGTCGTTCCATATTTTGGAATCGGGTAACTAACATATTTTGTGTACCAAGCTTCGTAAAGTTATCGTGCTATATTATATGGGGAAATCACCCTTCTCAACTCGGGTACCGGTTGCCAGTGAATCGACTTCACCACATGGATTACAGCAAGGAATTATATTCCAGCAAGGTTTGCTTTTTGTAGGCATAGGGTAACACTAATGTGTTTTGAGGATGACTCCATTAGAAGCAGGCAAATGCAAGTATGAAGCCGATGACTCTAGAATTATCAATAGAACTGTGACTTCGGAATGTCGAAAGAATTGTAGTCAGTCATGTATTTTTCTTTTCTTTTCTAGAAAAGTTGTCTAAATGCTTTGTATACAAGGAATCGAGACTCTCATTCCCAAAGACCCAAACTATCTAGTTTGTCGTTCATGGAGACGAATACCTAAATTAACCAAATATGGTTGTAAGGTATGAAAGAGTATTATTGTTAACTTGTGAGTTTTTTCTGGAAAAAGGTGTGTCTTGATGCGTACTTGATGGTGGCTTGATGCGTACTTGATGGCTTATCATCGGAAATACCGTGGACAGTTTGTTTAACTTTCATCTTCTTGGCTGCCTACTTCGGAGTTGGGTATTTTCGTGCCCTAGTATCTGCACGCACTTATGATGGATTCGGGTTTTTGTTTATAATGTTTTACCTGCAGTAAAAGCATACACGGACGCAACTGTATGTAATCTATTAAGATCCCTTGCGAGTTTTGAAAGTACAAGGAGCAAGGGGATATGGAGTTATGGACACATGGTCATGTTACAATTGAAGAGATGGTGAAATTCTCACTATTGATTCATCATTCATACACAAACGACAGTCGATTTCAGACCTACTGCAGGTCAGGTGAGTCTGGAGCGGGTCTGAGGATGGATTGAAATACGAGTCATCAGTTTGTGTAGAACACTCGGCCAAGGTCATTGACGTATTGGGGCTAAGTCACAGTTGAAGTGAGTTAGGCTAATTTACGCCATTACACCCAATGACCGGCCAAGACAGGCCTACCCGCCCAGTTGGCCACCTCTATTTGTGATTTATAATACAACAAGTCTGCCTTAAGATGGACGATTTCCGTCTTAAGTTTAGAACAAATAAAATGTGACCCATTTATAGTAAAACGTGATTATTTTTTAATAAAAAATTACTAGAATAACAAATTTCAGCTGTAACATTAGGTACAACATTTTTGTCTTTAAAAGATCATTTTTTTATTATATTTATATTATGATATTTTCCCGTCTTAAGCTTAACACGGAGAAGATACTCCCTCCAATCCACACCAAACTCCCCATTTGCTTTTGGGTGGTTTCGAGGTGAAGCTTTGACCATAATTTTCGTCCTTTAAACATAGAAATTTTTCAGAAAAAATATAATTTTATGAAAGATATTTTCATAACAAAACTAAATATGTAATTTATATTTTTTAGTGAATTAACGGTCAAACTTTTCGAAGTTTGACCTCCAAAAAGTAAATGGGTTGTTTGGTATGGATTAGAGGGAGTACATCTTAAATGAGGATTTGTGATTTATAATAACGTTAATAAGTTACACAAATTCTCATTTAAGAACGGACACTATTCGTCTTAAATTTAAGACGGGTCAAATAGCCGCCACTTTCTTAGATAAAACAAAAACAAAATGTCAATGTATTAGCAAAACACTTTTAATTATCTATTCAAGTGACATGTATTTGACCCATTTTAATAATACGGAAGATATATCCGTCTTACAAGAGACTTTTGAGTAACTTATAACAGACCATTTTCCCTCAAAAATAACACACGCCAAAATTGCTTTCACCTTCCCCAAACCCATCTACTATCTATCTATACAGTCTTCCTAATTTACGATCTTCATGATCTCATAAGCTCATACTCTCCATGACACTCCCCCCATTTTCCCCAATTTTCATGCAAATAATCATCTGATTATAATCTAATCATCCCCAAATCCCCATTTCCCTCATTTTCAGGGTGTAATTTCCACTGATTTGTAACAACAAATTACACAATTCATCCAAAAAGAATTTGAACCGTTTTGAACAGTGATCAGCTGGTTGAATTGGGTTTTTGTTTTTGATTAATGGGTTTGATTTAGTTTTTTGGGATACTTTTGATTTCAGTGTAAAATTTTGATCTTTAATTAGGGATTAAGTTTGATAATTTAGGTAAAAGAGGATGAATATGGAGGAGGGATTGTGTCAGTGGGGAGTAATTCGATCTCTTCTTGCAATTTTGCAATGGTGGGCTTTTAATGTTACTGTCATTATCATGAATAAGTGGATCTTTCAGGTTGATTTCCTCGATTTAATTAATCGCTTTGTCTCGATTAATTCTTTACGTTTTCTTTATTTGGTGCCTGGGTCATTTGTTTACGTTTATGTTTCCGTTTTTAGTATGTACAGGTTCAGAATCTTTGTCAATTGTCATGTGCAAGTATTCATTTATCTATTGATATTATTGATGATGATTTGAATGTGTGATTTGTTTATGAATTTTTTGTATTATTGTTTATGCAATTTGTTTATTATTATTCATGTTTTGAGTTAAGTTGTTTTTTTATTTGAGATGTCATGGTTCATTTAATGAGTGACATTATGCTGTTGAAACTTGAAAGTTTGTGATTCCTAAAATTGGGAAGTTGTGTCCCTGTTTTCGATCAGGGATGTGTTTTTCAGTTGTTTTGATGATGAAATGTGATTTAAGGAGTTTAGCCATGTTCATAAGTTTTTGGAATTTTTTACTTAAATGGTGTTGTAAACCAAAATATTTACAAAGATGGGGCTCATTCCAAACTATTTACGAGGAATGGGTCCACGTCATCACTTTTTTTTTTACGCATAGAATAACTTCTCGACTACTCAGTGAGCGAGTAGCATTTTTTTTATTCAACAACTCCTCGCTATTTCACTTAGCTTGAAGTTACCAAGGTCAACCCAACATTTGGCCTTTAACAAATCAATTTACCACAACACATCACCTTCCTCATTCTGCATTCGACCCAACAAATTACTAGTACTGCTTTCTCCATTAAAACTAGCCCTCTGACTCTCCCTAATCCACAAATGAAACACCATTTTTGCTCCTTGCTAACAATTGCAAGCCCTTGATTGTTTTGTTATTCACCACCACTCACAAAATCATCCAACCATCGTTTCTATGCTACCCATCCATCACCATCACTGTGGCGTAGACATCAACCCCAATGGCACCGAACTCTGCCCAGAACCGCTCCCAATTATGAGCCCACTTGCAGCTATTCAATTCGAAACGGTTCTGAACCCGACATTTTGTGCATCTCCCTGTACCCCAAACGATGCCCAGACCAAAACCCGATTTCGGAACCGCTCAAATCACACCACCATCTCTATGGCTAGACCCGGGAGCAGCTCATACTTGAGCCACATCCGCCACCAAGCGTAAATAGAACTTCATTTTATGAATGCTGAATTGCTTTCATTTGTATGTGTTTGTTTCTAATTGAGAGCGTTGGATGAATATGGCATTGGAATTGTATTGATAGAGTGTTGGATGAACGTTGTATGTTGTGGACTTATGTCCTGGTTTTAAGCCAAGTTTCAGCTTTTTATTTTTACATGCAGCTATCTACTCGCTAAATCGTTTAGCGCGAGATGTTATTGTCCACCAGTCAAAAGTAGGTGGAATGTTTTTGGAAAATACACCTTTAACTTCTCGCTAAATGAAATAGCGAGAAGTTGTTCAAATTTTAAAAAAATGCTATTCGTAAATTGAATTGGCGAGAAGTTACTGTATCTGTAAAAAAGAATAAAAGTGCTGAGGTGGACCCATTTCGTGTAAATAGTTTGAAATGAGCCCCATTTTTTTAAATATTTTGGTTTACAACACCATTTAAGTAAAAAACTCAAGTTTTTGGGTGTGCTATTCTTTATCAAAGTTTAAATGCATTTGTTTTCTAATGAATCCATATTCCATAATTAAACTCCGGCATTTCGACCCTTTTGTCCATTTGTTAGAACGATTCAAGGCAATCCATTCAATCTTGACTCAAGGACCTTTTGAGTTTGAGGATATGGCATAGTATCCTAGCTCCCTTAAGATGCTTTCCCCACGAGGTGTGGGGTGGGGTGGGGTGGGGTGGGGGGCCATGTAGCTAGGTTCTAGATCAAATTTAGCTATCTTTTGGGAACTTGTCATCTCACTTTTACGGGATAGTTACACCGGTATATATATTCTTTTAGGGGATTAATTCATAGTCAGCTAGAAGGTGGACAAACTCGTGCTTCAAGTAAAGAGGCACTTGGGCTGATAGAACTATTCTTTGTGAAACCATCATGCTGTTTCCATGTGAGAGTATTTCAGGATCATTGCATTTTGTAGGGAGATGTGAAGGCCTTTTGTAGTCATACTTGTTGCCAATAGGAATGCAAAGATGTTAAGGTAGTTTCTCTGGAGGAATCATGGCAGGAACATTGTTTTTTAGGCATAACTTGATTTGTTGGAAAGTCAAACGCATGCTTAAAGTAGCTTTGATCGTATCTGTCCATCCATAAGTCATGCATTTAACTCCTGTGCTCTCCCTATGCATTATCCGCTATTTTCACAGTAATTTAATATTTGTAAAATTATGTGAGTGATATTTTCTGAATTTGTACGTGCTAACATTTCTATTCTTCTCTCATTTTTCTACTGGGATTTGATGGAGCAGAAATTGGATTTCAAGTTCCCTCTTACTGTATCCTGCATTCACTTCATATGCTCCTCTATTGGAGCCTTTGTGGCAATTAAGATCCTGAAGATAAAACCTTTGATAGCTGTTGAACCTGAGGACCGTTGGAGAAGGATATTCCCAATGTCATTTGTGTTCTGTATCAATATTGTCTTAGGAAATGTGAGCTTACGCTACATACCTGTCTCCTTTATGCAAACCATCAAGTCATTTACACCTGCTACTACAGGTTAGTTGGGAAGTTGAGCTTACATTCTTTCTATCATTTAGATGTGGAATAATCTTTTCTCAATATGTACTGATGGAAAATGTGTTTTTGACAGTTATTTTGCAATGGTTGGTCTGGAGAAAGCACTTTGACTGGAGAATCTGGGCAGCCTTGGTTCCAATTGTCGGAGGGATTCTTCTAACTTCTATCACAGAGCTTAGCTTTAACATGTTTGGATTTTTAGCTGCGTTATTTGGCTGTCTGGCTACTTCGACCAAGACTATACTCGCTGAATCCCTTTTGCATGGCTACAAATTCGATAGGTACCATCTCCATCCTCGTGGCTGAGCATCTCTTTTTACATTCTGCCTGTTTCATGAGTCTTCACTTGGAAGACTCATTTTTGTTAGTAGTTTGATGACTCTGATCCACGAGTACATTTTGTCCTCCTCGCCACATTGTTTCATTTGTGTTATCATTTGGATACCTAGAGGGTGATTGTATAGGCCTGAACCTTCTAACCAATTCATCGGAGATGAGCATCAACTAGTATTGAACTTACGCGGCAGAAAAAACTTGATAACATGCCTCTCGTAACTGTAACTTCAATGCGGTTTGTGTATCCCTTTATATAGGGAAACATGTTTTCTACCATGAGACAGTCCTAATGTCCTATAGTATGAAACTGGTCCAAACGAAATGTTGCCTGAAAGGAAAATCAATTTTGTTTTGACAATCTGATAATAGTGAGTTTAATGACGGACATATTTTAAATTACCAGGTTGGTCAGTGCTCAACATAAAATTTCCATTGTATGTACTGTATTATATATGAGATTTTAGTTGTACTCCCTGTGAAATGGTTGCTCATACTTACTAGACCCTCTTATGCGACAATTGTGATAGTGAAAAAGAGTGATTCTGTTAATGATTTGTTTGATTTTAATTTTAGTACACCAGCTTTTCTTTTGATGTTTTGGGTGTATAGTGGTTGTACAAAGATCACTTGCCACCTTCCGGATTTTGTTGTGCTTATAACTACGAGTACGAGATGTGATATAAGTTAGCCAGTTAGGTGCGTTCATATAGCACCTGCTATCTTTACCTTTACATTCATATTCATATTTAGCATCTTTCTTTGGGGGTAATTTGCATAAATCTTATTATGTTGAGTTTGTTTGTCGCAGCATAAATACAGTGTTCTATATGGCGCCTTTTGCAACCGTCATTTTAGCAGTCCCAGCTTTGGTACTTGAGGGTCCTGGAGTTATAGTATGGCTCAACACATACCCTGCTGTATTCCATTCCCTGATCATCATTTTTGGCTCTGGGGTCTTGGCTTTTTGTCTCAATTTTTCCATCTTTTATGTGATTCATTCTACTACGGCCGTCACATTCAATGTTGCTGGAAATCTCAAGGTGAGCTTCAGTGATTGTTTCGCTGTCTTTGTTATCTCTCGTTTTTATCCTAGTTTCTTGTTTAAGGCGGTTTACATTTTACCGAATCATTGTGATTTGCATGTTTAAGCCTCTTCCCATGCTATGTGAAAAATCACCGTGAGTGGTTTGATAAAGCTAAGTTCCCTTATCTTGTGCTCAGGTAGCTGTTGCCGTCCTAGTTTCATGGCTGATATTCAAAAACCCGATATCAAGCTTAAATGCGCTTGGGTGCGGTGTAACTCTAATTGGGTGCACATTCTATGGCTACGTAAGACACATGCTATCACAACAACCCCAAGGAGCGCCAAGAACACCCAGAACTCCACGTAGTCGGACCGAGATGGTACCCCTTGTCGCTGACAAGTTAGACGACAAGGTTTGATCAAGTGATCCACAGATCATTCCTGGTTGTTTGGTGACGGATAAAGGACGGTGATAGAAAATTGAAGACGATGTTAATGAGGTGATTCCTTCTTGTGTAGACTTCTTTTTATATAGAATCATATATATATATAGATTTTAAATTTGTGGTGATTTCGTTTAACATTATAGTTCTAGAGGTAGAAATTCCAGAAGTTAAAACTTTGATTAGAGGTAAATTACTAAATTAATAGATTGTTACTTTCACATATCCCAGTAGAAACAATTAATTCTTGTTATTTGTTAACCATGGTATATTTTATATATTTATCGGAAAATTCACGTGGTATTTCTAAACTTTGTCATTTTGCACGTGGTATCCAACTTTTTAACTTTGTGTACACGGTGCCCTTAAATTTTGATTTTCAAGTAGGACGTGCCTTTTTTATCGTTCTTAAAAATTTTAATTGAGCATAAATCGTAGACCAGAAATCAGAATTGACCAATTTTTTTTTCAAAATTGATTATCTTTTCGAGATCTATAATTTTATAAAATGAAAAACGGTCATTCGAAAATTTAAGATTGAAATTATGGTCGATTTAAGATTCTTGGGGAAAAATCCATAGAAAATGTCAATCGACAATTTTTTTATCTCAAATCGTAGATTGTGACAAGATAATCATTTTAGAACAAAAATTTGTCGATTCCAAATTTCCATGTGGAAGTTACGCTCAATTAAAATTTTTTATAGCGACAAAAATGGCACATTATGCATGAAAATGAAATGTAGAGGGTACAATGTACACAAACTTAAAATACTGGGTAGCATGTGAAAAGTGGTAATGTTCAGGGGTACCACGTGAATTTTCCGTATATTTATTTATTTTTGCTTGATAATTTTCTGTAGTTTTAAGGATTGCCATATAAATATATGATACATTGATGCCTCATTTCCCCTCCTCAAAACTACAATACTACGACTACTACTACTACGTCTACTACTCGTCTCCTACAATGACAATAATAACAGGGCATCTTATGAATACTCGATTCATAAAATTGTGTGTACTTAATCCTCAATTGTATACCAATAGTTATTGTGGAAGTCGGTTTTTATATATAATAAAAAATACTCGGTTATTGATAGTAATAAATGAATGTTTAACTAATTAAAAGAATCGTCTTACTGCTAGCAAGACGGTTTTATTCTAAATTTGTGTACCATGAATCCATGATATACACTGATTTGCTGTATAAGTAATTATCTCACCACAAATTCTCATTTAAGACGGGTATTTCCGTCTTAATGTTAAGATGGGTCAAATATCACACATAAGACAAAAACAGAATGCATTGAGATAACAAAAGCTTTGTCCCATCCAAGCAAGCGGGGTGTTATTTGACCTGACCCGTTTTATTTTAAGACGGATATGCTCCTTGAAGGCCTAATAATATCTCAAAGGGTCAAATGATCCATGAAATTTTTTATAAGATTAGATATGGTCAATGGTCATAGGGTTGGGTCTCCAAGATCTTGAAGCTTCTTTATGTTAAATAAGTTTGCATGCATTGGTTCCCCGTATATGGAGTATGATGATTTTATGGGTTTTAGATCTTGGTTAGCTCAATGTTAAAAAAAAAAAAAAAATAAAAAATAAAAAAAAAAAAAAAAAATGCACGCGGTGTCCTTGAGGTTTGCTTTTTTGCCTGAAATACCCAATTTTTTGATCCAGAAAGCTTTAAGAGGTCATAACTCGTGTTTACGAGTTCAGAAAGTGATAATTTTTTTTTTCAAATTGATCATCTTTTCGAGAACTATGACTTGAGAAAAAAAGTTGTTGAGCTTGAAATTCGTGACCAAGAGATATGGTCACTCAAAAACTCCTAGCCACGGGATCCAAATACGATAATTTTTTTTTTTCAAATCATAGTTCTCGGAAAGATGATCAATTTGAAAAAAAAATTATCTCTTTCTGAAATTGTAAACACGAGTTATGGCGGCCTCTTAAAGTTCTCCGGATAAAAAAATTGGGTATTTCGAGCAAGGATGTCAAACTTCAAAAACACCGCGTGCATTTTCCGTATAAAAAATTCCAACATATTCAAATTCCAACATCAACATAACCATCATAAAAGACAAGACCCTAAATTGTCTAATCTGACATAATTATCCTTTAATCATACTTAATTAATTAACAATTAAAATATAGTTTTAAATTATCATGAGACAGTTAAGACTGTCTTTTAGTATAAAAAAGTTGTTCATTTTTAAATATATTTTTCTTATGCTAAAGGACCGTCTCATAGTGGGAGACCGTCTTACATAATAATTAATTACGGAAATTTAGTTGTACCAAGATGTCTTCAAGGCAATAAATAATCAAAATCAAACAATGTAGCATTCAACATCCAATATTCACAAATTTAATGTTATTAAACTTCTGACAATTTCTGACATAATTGTCCTCAGCTTAATTTATAAGGAATTCACAAGGAAATTAAAGATGCTTCCTTTTTCTTAAATTAATCTACTAATTACATTACAATAATATTTAGAACCCTAAACATCAGGAATAATACATACTAGTAATTACATTTCCGCATCACAAATTCTCGTCAACATTTCACAACTTATTTTCAAAGAATACGGAGGAGGAGGAGAACTCACCGTATATTCTCAGGGTAATGATAACGTCACTCTAATATACTCTGTCAAACATTTTGAGAGAGAATTAATTAAGCGGTTATATATTTCCATGAATAGATGTGAGTGACGTAGTATATTTTAGAATGACGTTATCAATCCCGATTCTAGGCTAAGAGCCAGAAATTCTTCTGCCATCTAGTGCTAATGAGGTAGCCACCCATCCCTTTGCTCTGTTTTCTCACACCAATTGTTAAGCATTCTGCATTGCTGATGCACTGCTCCACAAAGTTCTCTGAGTTGCTCATACCAAACAAGCTGCCCAACAAATCCAACATCAAACCAATGTTTTCGTCTCGTGTAAGACGGTCATATAATACCGAGTCTAATGGGACATGGTTACTCCGTTTTTGTTCTTGCATAAGACCGTTATATGACAATTTACGGTCTTATTTTTCACAAATCCTTGTTAGAGACGTGCATACTTAACTATTTTAAACTTAAAAACGGATATAACCGTCTTAAGAAAGACCAACCGTTTAATTTCAGTGGAAATTAAATCATGATCTACAAGATTGCATAATCATCATTTGATTAGACTTTTGATTAAATGATGATTTAAGATCTATGAAAATGAAAGATTTTGACATTTAGATTTCATAATTAGAATAAAATTGGGACCTACCAAGACAAAATTGGAGATGATTTCTTCTGGCCTAAAACCAAGACTGATACTTCTAGCTTCTTTACTTGGCTCAATACTGTTGCTAGTTTTGGCCCTTGTATCACTAGTGCTTCTACTTCCACCTGAAAATTATCGGGTTTAAGTTTGAGACGGATATATATATATCTGTTTTAAACAAAAAATTGTGCTCGGAATTATGGACATTGTATGCATATAATAATTTCAGATCAATTTCTCACAATAGAAGGACAAAAAAAATTATGAAAAAACAACATCAATAGAAACAAAATCTGAAGCTCACATGAACAAATTAATCACTCAAGTTCGTAACTAATTTGGATCCAGTAGAGTCGACTCTAACCGAATCGTCTTACATCGTAAAGTTTACTCAAGATAGTAAATAATATATACATTTTTTTATCCATATATGCTCATAATTATATTTAGAGGATTGCTATGAACCTTCTCATTTCTACCTTCCCCTTCAACCCTCTTACAATCGAATAAATTAATATGTATCGCGTGGGATCGGATGGCAAGTGGATGAGGTCATTTATATTATATTTTAATAACCGGTTATTAGAGAAGAAGGTAGAAAAGAGAAGGTAGATAGCAATTCTCTTGTATTTAACTACTCGTACTAAACAAAGTACTCGTATTTAGTCTTGTATAAGGTCGCTTTATTATGAAAAGATTGTGTAAAACGGATCTTAATTACAAGGAAACCATGAACCATGTTAACGTAGAAGTAACTATAAAAAGAACCATTTTACAATATACTCGTGTAAAACCGCCTTAAACAAATTTGTGTGCTATGGAGTAAATAATAATCGTACTCCATATCTATTCATAGTAAACTCTACCATAAAAAAATGACAACAAGTCTTGCTTGTGACGGGTCGGATCCGAGAGACGGATAATGCCACTTACAAAACGAATAGGGAGACAAGGTGGGGGCACCCCCATGTGCTTCCCTCTCTCCTCTATTTGGGCATTTTGTGAAACTTTCACAAAATGGTACCCGTCACAAGCTTGTGACGGGTATCTCCCGTCACAAATGAGAATTTGTGAAAAAATGAATATACCTGAGGTTTACAAGCCTTAGTTTTCAACAAACCAACCAAGGACATATATGTTCTGAACACTCTATGTTTTTAATCATTTGTTTACGTTTGATTTAACTATTGCTCATGTCGAAAAATGAATATGCCTCAGGCGTACCTTGCAATTTGTCAACAAACCAACAAAGGACATATATGTACACTCTCCATTTTAACCATTTGTTTACGTTTGAATAAAAGGTAAATAAATAATCGAGACGGGGAGTAGGAAAATGAATATACCTCAGGTTTACAAGCCTTGCAAAGAGATCCAAGAGAGGTAGCAAGATTAGGAGAAGAGTCAAAATCATTCATAATATGAAGTAAAGTCAACCAATCACCCTTATTAGTAACATGAGTTAATGCCCACATCATAGCATGCTTAGATCTTGAACTACCATCAACCACCACCATAACTCTTTTCTTCATACTACCATAATCACCATTACCATCACCATGAGCACCATAATCATGACCATAACCATAACCATAACCATACATGTTCATACCATCCATTTGTTTCCAACAAGCTCCACCACCATTAGAGTTCCTTCCATTGTTAAACCCTAAACCACCATTTCCCCATCTTTTTGAGCTTGATTTCCACCCTTCTTTCATACTTGGCTATTTTAAGGTAAATCTTGAAATGGGTATCTTTTAGATTTTGGAAAAAATGGGTGGAAATTGTGGGTTTTGGTGTGTATAGAAGGTGTTTGATGAAATGTCTCAATGAAGAAAAGTTGAGTTTTGAAGATTTGGAAGGTGTTATGAAGTGGGGTTTTTGAGAGGAACTTGGGGAAGGTGGTAGGTAATGTGAATGGATGGGGAAGGTGCACTTGCAGATAGGTTAAGTAAGTGTACTTAAATGGAGTGTGTAAATGTGCAGTGTGTTGCAGGTTTATGTCATATTATAATGTTATTGGTAGGACTAGGACTATGACTAGGACAGCAAAATGAATAGAGAAAGACAAATTTGTTGATGTCCTCATGGGTGGGAAATTGAGAATGAGATTGGTGATTAATGATTATATCTCCGTGTTTTTTTCCTTGTGACGGTCATAAACTTAGCTTGTGATGATTAGAACTTAGAAGTGAGAATTTGTGTTACATATTAAGCTCAGCGGAAACTGGCTCGATCTGATAAATTAGCGGATTTTGTTAAGTTGTGACAATCTATTGAAGTGATTTGGGTTTGGTTCTGCTTAAGGCTAGCTTGTAGAAACGTGACATTTGAACCCTTTTACTCGACAGGTGAGAATTAACGAACTTTTCAAATAAGATTACCGTGCACTGCAACCTTTTAATAGTTTATGCACTTCATTTGTTAGTATTGTCAACTAAGGAGTGTAACTGAAGTTACTAAAAAGTTATGCATGTTAATATGTTATACAACGGTGTTATAGAAAAAGAATCAATATGAAAAAACTTATCATGATATTCTATACTGAGCATTTTTTGTGACATTAACTTCGACACAATTTTTCAGCTTGAGTCATTCAGAAACAGCCTATTTTTGTAGCTAACACAAGTATAAAGCTGCATACATAGTATACGACCCTTCGACCATCCCCAAGCAGAAGGTCGACTTAATCGAGTCACCAAAATTTTTCCTCTTAATTACACCTTATTAATCTTCACCCGCTTTCACCCTCCCAAGCAGAAGGTCACCACTTTAGGTCGTCACCCAATTTTTTGTTTACTTTATTGTCCTCATTATTTGTGTCCAAGCAATTAGAAGGTGACACCTACTAGGTGACCTCCAATTGACCTCTTCTACTTCAAGGTCACCAATTGACCTCCAATTGCCATCTTCTACTTCAAGGTCAAGTTAATGTGGTGCTTAATTATGGATTAGCATGACCTAACAAGGTCATGACCCTCTCCATGACCTTGCTTGGGCATGGTTCCTACCTCACAATTTACGAGAGTTATTATTTACGAGAGTTACTGAGATATCGGGATAAGGTGGTGGTTGTTGTAATCTAAAGTTAATCTTGACCAGTAAACTCAATCATAAAAGAAGAGGTAGAAGCAAATGATGATGGTGGTGGAAATATGAAATGAATGATAACAATAATGTAACTTTTCAGAAGGCATCAAGCAAGCATATTAACTGTATGTATAAAGTTCACGAGAATCCCTGCCAAAAGATGCAATGTTATGTGCCCTTTAATTTAATTTATTTACTGTAGTATTTACCCTTTCATCTTCTTCTTGTGAAACAATTACTGTTTTTGTTTTATGGTAATAATGATTATACTTGAAAGTAAAACAATAATGTGTGATATACTTTGGTCAGGTTTTTTGGTTACTTTGCTTGTTTCTTTAGCATTGCTGGTTATTAGTCTGGTTTGCTTCAGTTTTTTTTGTGTCCTTTCAAATCCATTATCAGGATTATTTAAGCACAAATTCTCATTTGTTGTCCGTCACAAGCTTGTGACGGGTCAAATAGAACCTACATGATTAGATGAAGACAAGATATTTGTATCTTCTTGGGTACTTTATGTTTGTCTTATCTACTCAAGTGGGTCATCATATTGCCCCGTCACAAGCTTGTGATTGATAGACAATGCATGTTCTTACAGTTTTTTTTATATACGTTGATTTAGGTAAGCGCTAGTCGTGTTTAAGATCTTGTTAAGCTGCTGATATCGAAAGCTATTTGGATCCTCTCCAATTACTGAAGGGTCCGGTACCTCTTTTAACCCACGAGGAGAGGGTAAGGTGATAATTACACTATCCATTTACTCTTCCTCCTTTGTTAAAAGGAGTATAGGACCCTCCAGTTACTGGCGAGGATCCGAACTCATCTCAAAAGTGCGAAATCGAAGATTAACACAATAAAATACAAACATGATTCAATTAGCTAAGGAAACAACACTCCAAAGTTTCACAAACATCTCACCTAGCCTAAAAATTTGATAAAATGTCATTTAAAACCGTCTTGAACTTCAGACTGTCTCTTTTCATGCTATGTTATCGCTTCAATAGGTTATAGTGTTATACCAAATGTAAGAAAATTTAATCCGATCATTAAGTTTATCTTGCCAAATTCCGCAATTGCTAAATCCCGCGCACAATTTTACTTTATCCTGCGCATTTTGTCTCTTTTTTCCTTCACTACCCTTCGTTTAAAAAAACTAAAAACAAACCAAATTCATCCTGTGACCACCCATTCCCAGCCCTGACACCGGCCATCCGTCCTCCAACACCGACGACCAACACTCCCTCCGGCCACCCTGAGGCGTCGACCACATCACCCCCACTCGCATCTCATCCCTTCCCCTTCTCCTTTCTCCTCTTTCTCAATAACCAAGTTCTCGATCCTCGTCTTAAATCTCGACGATCAAAATCGAAAGTAAGCATTTGTGTGACTTACTTAGGGTTTTGATCAATTAATTGTAAAACTGGAGTTTGAAGTGTCGTTTGCTCGGTGCAAGAGCGGGCGAGCGGCGATTGATTTTACGATCCTCCGGGTCGCGAAAACATATCAAATTCAAAAGAGGGAAGAAATTAGGGAATAGTAGCGACAAAATCAACAGATTATTTGGCGACAAAAGTCGTCGGCAGCACTTGCGGTAGCGGTGACAGAAAAGTCACCGGAGAACACGCCTTTTCCCTCTTCTTCAAGACTTCAACGCATCCATCGCCGTCGTTAAACCTCCCTAATCATCCATCCCCCAACCCCGACAACTAAACCTACTCCATCGTTGGTCAGTTTATGGGTGGCTAGTGGGGCGACAACCGGCAAGTGGGGCTTCCATGTTGGTTTTTCTTATTGGGAGATTTCCAAGGTTTTTAATTATCTTTTGTTTCTCTCTTGGCGGGGTGAGAAATGAGAAGGGTATACACGGAATAACAAGAAAAAATGCGCGAAATTGAGTAAATTGGTGCGCGGGATTTAACAAGTCCCAGCTATAAAATACAGGAGTAAAAAGTAATGGCCTTATTATACATCAAATTTCAAATGGTCTCTTTTCATTCTAATGCTTTTATTTATGGCAAATTCTCATTTGTGACGGAAGGTATTCGTCACAAATGAGAAGACGGATACCATTTTGTGAGACAAAATGCCCAAATAGAGGGGAGAGGAAAGCAAGTGGGGGGTGCCCCCACCTTGTCCCCCTATTTGTTTTGTGAGTGGCATTATCCGTCTTCGGATCCGACCCGTCACAAGGGAG
>VHZZ01000078.1:320078-363983 GCA_009801015.1 Silene noctiflora
GGTGGCAGGACACATGTCTTCAACGCTTTGCAATTAAAAATCTCAAGCTCTATCAGAGATGGAAATGATACATGATTGACACTGCTATTGCTGAAATCTGGTGTTGGACCCTCTATCGTGAACGTTGCTCCTTTTTCACATCTACCAATAAAGAGGTTGCTCAGGGAAGTAAGGGCATGGCAATCTCTCACAAACATTGTCTTGAGAGGTGCATCGAACTGCAGCTCCCTGGGTAAAGACACAAGCTTCTCACATTTATCTATCTCCAGTGTCTGAAGCTTCAAGTTCACTTCCGCTGACAACATAGGCGAGGGATTTTGTTTCGTAATCTCCAACGATTGGATGCCAACATTTGAAAGTCGTAGTGTTTTAAGGGATTGAAAATCCAAGGGAGGCATTGTTTCTAG
Source organism: Silene noctiflora (assembly GCA_009801015.1). Lineage (NCBI taxonomy): Eukaryota > Viridiplantae > Streptophyta > Magnoliopsida > Caryophyllales > Caryophyllaceae > Silene > Silene noctiflora. The sequence continues at coordinate 320,486 of VHZZ01000078.1, forward strand.
CTCAGGACAATTTCTAACTTGAATAATTTCAAGACGCGGAAATACGATTGTTTCTTCTCCTGTGGATGGCAAGATCCATGTCTTCAGTGAATCGAATTTGTATATCTCAAGCTCTATCAGACATGGAAATGGCACACGATTAACCTTGTTATTGCTCTCGCTCAGAGGAACAGCATAGAAATCGTTTCCTATGCTTTCCACTTTGAGTCCACTCAAAACAAGATATTTCAGACAAGGTAGATGTCCAAGTGTAGGGAGCATCTGGCATCTACTGCAATTCAGTAGCTTGAAAGATGTGAGATTTTTAAGCAGCGAGGGGGAACTTCCACCCTCAGACACAACTGCCATCCTCACCATCCAGGAAGGAAACGTCAGACCAAAGAAGTTTTGTAATTCCAGAGATATTATGTTTGGGTGTGGTTGAAGGCCATCCAGAACATCTTCATCATAGCTCCCACCGCTAAATTCATCTCTGTACCAGGCCCAAGCTAGGGTTATATTTGAAACCTTAGCTTTTCCAGCAAGGCCAGCTTTCGTTGCATTCTCCTTAGTTTTCACATGTTCTAGACCAGATATATGGATCTCGCCAATAAGCTTATGCAGAYCCCCAAGTTCATCAATAGACCATCCATTTTCATCATCACCCAAAGCAAGACGAGGTGAGGTGTGAAGGTTAGTTAATTCTAGTAACCCTCTTGACACGAGCATATGAGTAGTTGTTGGGACGTGAATTAAGTTGCTCAACCTATACAATATTGCTGGGAGGGCCCTCATATTATAACAGTCAAGAAGTCTGAGTGTTTGTAGAAGGTAAAGTTTCCCGATTGAATCTGGCAATGTTTCGATTGGATTATATGACAGACTGAGAAATCTGAGATGTTTAAGCAAACCAATAGAAGAAGGCAGCTCTTTTATGCCACATCYATCGACTGATAGAGTACGCAGGTACTTTGCATGGGCCAACACATTGTGTGGCAGTCCATAACCAATAGAAATTGTTCTGAGCTTCCTTAGTGTCTTTGTTATAGGAATGYTGGATAGAGCTTGAATATCTTCCGTGTTACTCATAACTAAATGGCGACAACTATCAATTTTGTGATGATCTTCTGGTTTCCATAACAACAAATCTTTCCCACAAACATCCACCGCAAGATCGTAAACTAAATCATGCATTTTGTATCTTATATTTTTGCGCTTTACTTCGTCTAGCAATGAATAATTCAGCAAAACCATTAGATACTCCTCACCAATTTCCTCCATTGTCGCACTTTTTGTTTCAGACTCCTGAAGAAAACCCTGAGCCAACCAGATACCTACCAGCTCATCTTTTTCCATCAAGTTGCCTTTAGGACAAAAAGCAGCCCAGTAAGCAAAACATTGCTTTAGAGAGGGATGAGGCAAATGGTCGAATGTCAACCTTAGTGATGGGAGGATCTGGTTTTCATCATTTTGTGGCAAATCCCATATCTCACTCTTTTCTATTGATTCCCATTCATGTGGAAGCTGCTTCGATTGAAGCATACCTCCGATTGCTTTTATRGCTAAAGGGACACCTTGACACTTTGCAACAATCTTTTCCCCACTTTCCTCTAAAATTGAAAAATTTTGAGAAGTCCCACCCGCTGACACTCTTTGCTTTAAAAGAGCCCAACCTTCCTCTTCTGATAGTTCTCTTAACAAGTGTGTTTCAGCTCGGGATCTCGTTGTGACTTCAATGAGACGAGTGGTGATTAAAATCACACATCCCGGAAGTCCCTCAATCCTCTGCAATGCATTTTTCAGGGAACTCCACAACTCTTGATCTTTGCACCATACATCATCAAGGACAAGCAAATACTTTTTATTCTTCAAATTTTCTTGAAGTTTGTTTATGATTGCATCTATGTTGGAYAAATTTCCTTTATTTGATGTAACATATTCAAGCATCTCATTCAGGATTCTCAGGATGGTGAAATTATCGGACACACTTATCCAAAGCTTTTTCTCAAAATGAGCATCGATATCTTTGCTGTCATATAGGCATCTTGCAAAGGTTGTCTTGCCAAGACCTATTAGCGCGTATAGGATCAAACCAAATAGTCAGTCAAACAAAGTATCAAATTATATACTAACTCTCAGAAATTATCTTCAACTTTTCATTATATGGAGACATATTTGTATTTTTATACGTTTTGTAGTTTACACAATGAAATATACTAAAATTCAATGGTGTAATTTGGGTTCATCCTCAAAAATTCTACAGATACGACTACTATTTCTGGGATAGAAGAATGAAAAAAGGGTTGGATTTCGTGGTTCGAAAGATGGTATAAGATCATTACCTATGAATCTATGATAGTTTGAAAACACAATGAAATTATATTGTTCAAGGATATAGATCATGTAAGAGTCTAGGTGTACAGACTGATTGGCACATAGTATCAAATTCCGGCTTAAGATTTCTCGGGATTATGTCAACCGGTTACACCATATATGCACCCAATATAAGTATATAACCTCAAAATGCAGTAATGGTTGCTTTTGATAACTTGACCATGTTGTCATGTAATGACAGATGATTAATACCAACATGATTAGGCATAAAAAAAGTGGAAGACGGTAAAACAATTGAAGTTGAAGTCGGATATTCTATCCATTCCACTTTTATTGTCCTACTTTCCATTTTGGGAAGATTGGTAAAATTTCCTTTTTTTACCCGTTTAATTAGGAGGGACGTGGACAATGTCATTTTCATAGAGTGATAGTCTACTCATTTTTATCATACCAAACTTTAGAAAACTGACAATTAATTGGAATAAATTTTGCAGGAAAAAAAAACGATAATAGAAGCGAAATGGAAGGAGCAGTAAGTTTACCTCCAAGTCCGAGGATGGCAACCGTAGAAATGTGAGCTTCCTGATTACTTTGGCGGCACATTATTTCTAGCAATTTCTTCATCTCATCCTCCCTTCCCACAAATTCAGTAGCATTAGCAGATGCATGTCGTCGAGTTTGACTCAATATGTCGCTACCTATAAGAAATCTAATATTACGATTCACACTATGGTAATATATCTCTATAATCACATTCTAGTTAAATTATGTTTCTAATTATCAATAATATTCAACTCATCAATTCGTTTAATTATTATTCTTTACAGTACCTTCATCATTGTTTGCAGATGTCCCTGCCATCCCATCTGCTGTGATCTGCAACTGTTTGAGACCAATCTTTTGGGCGTTCTTGTCAAGTTCATCAAACATGGCTAGGGCATCACGAACCCTGTGAGACATCCTAATACGAAATACAATGGGGTTGTTGTTACGAGTGAAAATGGCTCGGAACTGTTTCAGGAATTGCTTTTTCTGCTCGCGTTCCCTGCGGATGATTTCATAGTCGTAATCATCCATGATATCATCAGCAACATAAGCCACATCCTTGACTTTCAGAAGCCAATCATTGACCTGACCTCTCTTGTCAGCATGCTTTGCACTCCCTATGTCCTTGAGAAAGAGCTGGAGGTCTGAGAATTTGCTCTTAAGTTTTTCAAGCTCATCCTTGAGACCCCACACCAGCTTCATCTCGTCTACGGTTCGACCCATTAACAGCTCACCCATGGCCTTAGCGGCATCAGTGGCCAAGCTAATGGCCGCCGCTTCAGCCATCACAATGTATAGGCAAGGGGATGGTTTGGAATAGAGTTTTTGTTGAACACAAGATTTTCAATTTGGAGGGTTTGTTTGGAATAGAACACAAAAAGAGTAAAGGAAAACAGATGGTTATATGGACAGAAAAAGTGGGATCTGATACCAAACTTGAGATTATGGACTAATAAAGTTTTGGTAAACAGATGCTTCTCAATTTTCAAAAGGATAACCCTTTGATACCAAACTTGAAATTATGGACTAATAAAGTTTCACAAATTCTCATTGAAGAGGGACACTATCCGTCACAAGCTGAAGACGGATAGTACCCCTCTCACAATATGCAAGTGACACTATCCATAATGTACTCAATTTTCCCCCACTTGCCCTCCCACTTGTCTTATTGTGAGAGAAGCATTATCCGTTTTCAACTTGTGACGAATACTGTCCGTCACAAGCAAGACGCTTTGATAAAGTTTTGGGAACAGATGCTTTTCAATTTTCAAAAGGATAACACGGTGACGTTAATGCATTTTCCTTCTTAAAAAGAGTAACAGAGAAAAGATGGTCATGACTACGGGCGGCAATCGGATCAGTCGGGACAGGTTTGGGTCGGATCGAATCGAGTTCGGGTTATATCGAATTCGGGTTATATCGGGTCGTAAGGACTTAAAAGTTCTATAAACGCCACTCAATAACTAAATTGTAGTCCCGACAAAGGTAGTACTCCCTTTGTAATTAGGTAATTATGTAATGTTCTTGTTTGACTTTTTGCTGTTTTTTATGTGACACCTTGATCACGTTTCTTTGCCTTGTGATCTTTATATATTATTATTTATTTTTTGTAAGAAAAATATTTTTATGAAATTACTCCCTTACAAAAAAAAAAAATTTAAAATCAGCCTGCTTAAAAATTGCTTGCAATCTCCATCAATTTTTGAAACTTTCCTCCATTTATCTGCTTTAATGACTAAAATGCTCCTCCCTTAAACTATGTCCAAGCAACGTCACCAACTGGGTCATAACCTTATTGGGTCATACTAATGACACATTAAAGTAGGATTAAGAAAGTCATTTGGATGACTTTGGATAAAAAAGGGTCAATTTATGACCTTGTGACCTTGAGTTGAACATGGCGACCTTGTTAGTGACCTTATACCTGTCATATTGTTATTGGTTTATAACCAAAAAAAGTAGAAACCAAAAGAATATGTCGGTTGACAGCCTACTGTGTTACCCATGTTTGCAAAAGGTGAAAGTTTAACTGGTAAAAAAATGAAATCGAAATTATGGATTAAATCAAACTAAAATAAATGATGTGCATACAAAAAACGACTAGATCTTCTATCAAATGAACTCAATTTTGATAGTTTTTGACCCAGTTTAATTTTTTCTATATTCTTATATTATATATGCTCCAATCTCCATTATACGGAGTATCAACAACAGAAAATCCAGATTGAAAAAAAAACGCCCGGTGGTGATTTAATATGGAATATTACCTATGATGGTGGTGATGGTGATGGTGATGGTGACGGCGGTGTTGCTGCTAGTCTGCAGCAATCTTTGGTTTGGGGTTAATTGTCTGAGGAAAAAGATAATTGATTGGGGATGACTTGATCAACAAAGAAATTAGAAGGGAAATATAGGTGGGGTTGGAAATGTTTGAAAAGATTGGAAATTGGAAAATTATCAGGTTGATGACCTTCTGCTTGGGAGGATGAAAGTGAGTCAAAATAAATAAGGTGAGATTAAGAGTAAAAACATTGATAACCCGATTAACTCGATCTTCTGCTTTGGGATAGTCTTATTAATAATCCTAGATTAAGGCTATCGATTAGCCGTAACATTCACCACAATTAAAAGTACTAAAAATCATTACTTTATTTACAATGATTCCAGGTTTCCACTAAGCTTGTAACTACTTAGTGTTGTAGTGTCCGTCTTGGTTAAGACGGCCACTATCCGTCTTAACCTTAAGACGGATAGTGGCCCTCTCACACACTTGCAAGTGGGAGTGGCAGTATACTTGCTCTTATGAGTTATCGACGAGTATTTCCTGTAACATATGCTATAATAGCAAAGACGATGTAGAGAGTGATTTGAGAGTAGGATTGTTGTAGGCCAAGTAGTTGCAAGAAAAAGTAGTTCTTAGAATGCATCTTAGTAACTCTCAAGTCCAAACTTAAATTGTAATGTTAAATTGTAGTTGAGAATCGAACCCCCAACTTCATGGTCGAGCTAAGAAAGTTCTTACCACCTGAGGTAACTCTTGTTCTCTTTACGTTTTGTAGTTGGTATGTTAAAAATCATTTCCAAGAATAAGTTGCGTTTACTTTTTTTATTTTTTAAAGCATGATCTTTGTGTATCTAGTTTGTGATATATGAGTTGGGTTGGAGGGTGGATAGGTGGTGCTGGGCTAGCGAGGGTGGATGGGTGGTGTTGGCGTGGGAGAGGAGGGGTGGTGATTAGGGACGAGGGGTGGCGACTGGTGAGAGCATGAGCATTGGGATGGTGGGTTGAAATTATGAATATTGGATTGACTCTTGGTTTGGGATTATCCAACCCTAGTTGGACCCAATTTGAGAATTAAGTTTTTTTTCCAAACCAAAATGACAAATAGTTTTTTTAGAACATTATTTTGAAAAAAGATTCGGGTTAGTTGGTGTTTATCTCTAACACGGAAAACTTTGTGCATATGGTACCCCTACAGTATATATTTCGTATTTTATGCACATAATACTTGATTAGTACAAAAAACCAACAAAGACCAACACTATTTCACCAAAGCAATTTGGGAATCATAGAAGAGATAAAAAAAATAGGCATATATATTAAATTATGATGTTTTTAGTTCCGGTGCCATGCCATAATTTTCCGGTAATAAAATTAACGGAAACAGGTAAGTGGGGTGAGATGCACGTTAAGAGAAACCTTTGGCGATAATTCGCTCAGTTTGAAAGTACAGGGGTGCATAATTGCACGTAAGAACAAACGTTTAGGGCAATTTGCCGCTTTCCCCAATTTAAACTAATCGACGTTAAACGAATAAACTTGCAAAAAAACGTCTTACCTCGTTTCGATCAACCTCGACGATCATCCGTACCCATGATTTTTCCCGGATTCAATGGCGTCGTTTCGATCAACCTCGTCAATCATCATTACCCAAACGTGAATTGCTCATCTTCTGTTTCCTTCAAACCCAATTGATTTTCTAAATTGCCTATTTAAATCATCAAAATCAGGTAATTATCATTACCCAGATTTTATAATTGTGTTCGCCGAGTTTGTGTTTCTTTGTTGAAGGAATTAAAAATGGTAAACGTGGGATGGATCGAGAAGGGTTTGGCTCATCATCTTCTGCAAATGGTTTTGATTGAAGCCTTGTTGAAGGTTTTTTTTTTTTTTTGTCAAGTCTATCATGTTTGATCGAAGGTTTTTGGTAGTTTATTACCGTCTTTCTTGCTTGTGACGGTCATAGTTTGTCTTGTTTCATGTCATCTATTTGTGACGAATTTTGTCCGTCATAAATGAGAACTTGTTAGTTTATTATTTTCCCGATTAAATGGATATTGTTTTTTCGCTAATTCGTATAGTTTAATTGGTTTCTTTGTTGGTTTTTTTGTCATTAATTGAATTCGTTAAATTTGGTTTTTAATTCGATTGATTTACATGCGAGTAACCTTGTCCATTTAGTTAATTTGTCGACGATTTAAAGTAATTAGTCGACAATTAGTCATGAACTTTCAACTTTGCCCTTCTCATGACCTTTTACATTATTTCTCTCTAACCTCTTCCTAAATAAATTTAACTTAGATTTTTTTTTTTAAAAAAAAAGGGTTCTGAACATGACAAAAATGTGATCAAACCAATCGAAACGACTAATTAATGCAATTAAACCAATCAATTCACTCTTTTAGTCGCCGTTGTGAACAACTATCACGAATAGGATAACACTTCAAGGTAAACGAGCATCAGAACAAAGGTTTAGAAAGCATAAGCAACAAGAATATAAACCCACCCCAAATTCCCAAAACAACAAGTTTGAAATCCGTCTATAACAAGGGTCAACTTTAAACGATCATAAGGATATGAGAACGAAGTAATTCTAATTGGAGAACAGTAGGTCACACGCCCCAAATAGACAATTTTACGAAAATTCAACGGTGTAGGAAAAGTTTGGGACATACATCCATATCCAGACCTAGGTTTGGACGTGTGTGATCCATATCCGGGTCTTTTTTAAAAAAAAAAAAAAAGTTAATTAGTTACAATGTCAATATTAGCAACTCGCCGTTTCGATTTAGAATACAAATCGTTTCATTTTACGTCGATTAATGTTGTTTCACTTAGTAATCTGTTGTTTTTATTTAAAAAAAAAAAAAGATTCATTTTACATTGATTAATATAAATTTCATGGATTCACGGATCATACCTAAAATTCTTCAATTATTTGTTATTCGATATTAGTTGTTAGTTTTGATTTGTCGATTAAATTGTTTGTCGATAGTTTGATTGAAATGTTTGGGTTTGGAGGAATTTTGGGAAGTTTATTAACTATTCTCGACGATTTTTAGGAATTTATCCACGCCAAATAACAATTGGGTTTTTTAAACTATTAGTTAATACTTAATACGCTCGTCTTATGGTAAAAGACGACCTTATACAATAAATTGTACTGTATATGCTTGTACTCTTGTAGTATTGTGGTTCTATGGGCATGAATGCCCTGTTGATATGGGCTATGGCTCATTCTTAACAAAGCCCAATACAGCTAAAGTGTCTCTCAATTCCAATGCTCTTTGCTCTGCAAGGCCCAACTCAATTGAAACAAGGCTCGATTTTACTATTTGTGTTAGAGTTTTTTGCGAAAAACTACCTAATATTTACCCCATTTTCATAAATACTACCTAAAGTTTTTAATTTTGCGAGAAACTACCTAATATTTTTTAACTTTTGTCGAACACTACCAAATTGAAATTTCCGATCAAATTAGACAAAATTCTTAATCGAAAACATTTTTTTTGGCATATTACATACACTATTTACTTTACTTAACCACCGCCAACTGTTTTGATTAGCTACTAACTTAGTTACTTCAATTTTTTTACTTCAATTTTGACTAGTTTGGCTGAGATTGTGGCTAATTTGGACGAAATGATGACTAATTTGATTGGCATTTTGATTTGTTTGTCGGAAATTTAGTTAATTTGGCAAAAAAATTGTCGATTTTGCTCATTAATTTCAATTTGGTAGTGTTTGACAAAATATATAAAACATTATGTAGTTTCTAGTAAAATTAAAAACTTTAGGTAGTATTTATGAAAATGAGGTAAATACTAGGTAGTTTTTCACAAAAAACTCTTTGTGTTATGATAGATACGGAGTATGACTTTGTAGACTTTGTACATCAATTTTTCATGATATATTCTCAACAATTTTTTTTTAATTAACTTATGGCGTATAACGTAAAAGCGACATAATAAACCCTCCACGTATTATAATTTTCATTAAAAAAAAAGTACAATGGCTCTAGGGGTGGGGGTGATTTTTCTAGGGTAAGGGCTCGAGGTGTCCGACGAGGTTTAGTAGGAATCGTCGTGAATGCACACTTGCACCAGTATTTTGTAGATCGCCTGTGACGGGGTGGGTTGGAGTGGAAGGCTGTCTACGGTCTTAAGCATTGAAAAATGAAACCGTATATCGATATTGTATGAAATATTTATGAAAATAAGTATACGATTGAGAGAAATTGGTACTCTCTTCGTGTCAGTCATTTGTTAACCTATTTTATTTTTGAGTTGTTCATTCTTTTGTTTATCTCTTCACAAGGTAATTTAGGTGTTATCTGGCCAAGCTTTAAAAGTGTTTTTCTAATTGAAAAAGTAGTAGCTTGGTCAAACACTATAAATTAAAAAATTTTAAAACTAGTTTTAAAAAGTCAAAAACTGATTACTCAATCCCAACAGTAGAAGTAGGTATTTGCTACTTCTACTTTTATCATAAAGAGCAAAAAAAATAAAAATAAAAAATGGATAAATGTTGTTAAGCCAAACATATAAATTTTATAAGAAACCGCTTTTACAAAAGTATGGCAAAACAACCAATTTTTTTTCCAAAAATTAACTTATGAATAAACCCTTTTTAAAAAGCAAAAACTATTTCACACAAGTAAGGGCAAATAACACTTTAATATTATATCTCAATTATCGTCAACTTATCATCTAATGACAATAATCCAAATCATCCCTTCCTCTGTCGCTAGTATTTGTACAAATAACGAAGGTAAACAAATACTCCCTCCATTCAACTCCAGACTACTACTATCTATTTTGCACACTATTCACAAGCGAGTATTCAAATTCAATTTTCTCTCAATACGTAAATGAAATTATATTCATGTGAGATCTTGTTTAATTCGTCTTTACGAGTATATTATAAATATCTAACTTTTATAATTTTTGCAAATACATAGGTAACGATATTTACTTCGTAAAACACACGTTGACAAACGTGAGAAAACAAAGTGGTAGTGTGAAGTTGACTGGAGGGAGTAACTAACTAGGAGGGAGGGGTTGAGGGAGTAAATAAAAGAGTAAATACTTTTTCGGGAAATTCACGTGGTACCTATGAATCTTTCGAGTTTGGACATACTATCCAATATTTCAAGTTTTTGTACATGGTATTCTTTATGTGATTTGCATGGCTAAATGCTTTATTTGTCGATATAACAAAAATCAATCGAGCTGAACACATAGAACATATTTCGAAATTGGCCAAAATTTTCTAAGATGACCATCTCATCATAATGTACAATTTGAAAAAAAAAACTATTTATCAATGGACTTTTTTAAGGTTTTTTTTAAGAACTATAAAAAGTACATGTTGTGATTGAAATCAAACCTAGATCATATATAATGTTCATAAACTTAAAAACTTGGATATCAACCTATCAGATTGAAAATGACAAAGCTCAGAACTACCACGAGAATTTTCCGTACGTTTTTAATACTCCTAAATCCGGATATATATTCAAAAATCAAATTATATTTTTGAGAATTTTCAATACGTTTTTAATTCTCCTGAATGCTAATATATATTCAAAAATCAAATTATACTTTTGAGAATTTTCCGTAGGTTTTTAATACTCCTGATTCCTGAATCCTGGTATATATTCAAAAATCAAATTATATTTTTCGAGAATTTTCAGTACGTATTTAAATTGGCTTTTTTACCCCTAAATTGGTCCAAAAGCCACTCATTATTCCAAGGGCAATTTAGTAAAATAGAAATAATACTTGTCCTGTCTCTATGAGCTTGTCTCGAATTCCAACACACCTCTGTCTTCCAAACCACTGTCTCCCACCATTTCTGTTTTCTTGTCTTCTCTCTTCCCTTTTTCTCACTCACACTTCTCACCTTTTCAATTTTCCTCCATTTTTTTCTTCCTTACATTTTCCCATTTCTCTTAAAACCTTCAAAAGTTTCAATCTTTGTTCTTATTTCAAGTTTATAGCCGTTAATCATTCATCCTTATCCCAAAAATCACCCAAAGATTCAAACTTTTCATCTCATTTACCCTCTTGAATGCAAAAACAACCAAAAAAAACACACAAAAATTTGAACTTTCATCTCATTTACACCCTTGAATGCAAAAACAACCGCAAAAAAACCAAAAAGATTCAAACTTTTGTACTTTTTACACTATTTTAGTGTGTTTTTAGTGAAAATAAAGCAAACCCAAGATGCAAAACCTAAAACCCACTTCAAAAATGATGCCATTTGTCAAATTTACTTTATTTTCACTAATAATCTTCTTAATTTCATCAAATGTGAGCTCAAAATCCACCATTGAACCATGTTCAAACTCAAATTCCTGCAATGCAATGGTGGGATACACATTATACACCGAACTGAAGGTTTCAGAAGTTGCATCACTCTTTGGAATTGACCCAGTTGCTCTACTAACAGCAAATTCAATAGACATTTCGTACCCGGATGTCGAAAACCATATATTACCTTCCCAATTATTCCTCAAAGTGCCAATAAGTTGTTCATGTGTTGATGGAATTAGGAAATCTGTGTCTACACATTATAAGTCTAGACCTTCTGATACACTTTCAACGATTTCTGAATCGATTTATGGTGGTTTAGTATCAGCTGATCAGCTTCAGGAAGCGAATTCGATTAGTGATCCTAATGTTCTTGATGTTGGGGTGAATTTGGTTGTGCCATTGCCTTGTACTTGTTTTAATAATTCTGATAATAATTTGCCTGCTATTTATTTGTCTTATGTTGTTCAGCCTGTTGATACATTGCCTGGTATCGCGACGCGGTATCAGACTACTCTTACTGATTTGATGAATGTTAATGTTATGGGTAGTACTGCTATTTCACCTGGGGATATTCTTTCTGTGCCACTCTCTGGTAAGTTAGCAAGTTTTGTAAGTCATTTATAATGTTGTGTTTATGTACTTTTGCGAGAGCCTTTGAGGCACTGGGATAATGTTGTTGTTGTTGTATTGCTGTGTAGTTAAGATTACGAGGCACTGGGGTAATGTTGTTGTATTGTTGTGTAGTTAAGGACTTAAGAGTAGGAGGTATTAGGGTATTGTAGTATTGCGTAGTTAAGAGTACAACTGTTCGAGGCACAGGAGTAATGTTGTTGTATTGCCGTGTAGTTAAGAGTTTGAATGTGTATTGTGAGTGGAGTAGAGCCTATTTATTGATAGTGTTTTAGTGTGTTGTTATGTGGATTAGTAGCTTTGCATAATGATTGTTGAGAGTCTTGAGACATGAGACTCGGGGAGTATAGTTTCGGGGTTTAGTTTAGGTTCTTGCCTTTAGGTCAAGGTAATACCTTATTTGGATGGAGGGATTTGAAGTAATGTAGGGGAATGTAGGGGATCATTTTCCCTTTTATTGGGCGAATCAAATGCCTAAAATCCTAACAATATATAGGTAAGATTTGGAAAGAAAGCATCCTTCCTCCACTCCCCCGCCTTCCCCTCTCCCACCTCGTAATAGATGCCATTTCAGTTTAGGTAAGTGCGTCCTTCAGAACTTACCAGAAGGAAAGCCTTTGATTTTGATACCGGCTGGGACTTTATTGGCAAAGAGGAAGGGTAGCCAAAAAGGCAAAGTCTGCTACTAGATCCTCGGTGTCATAAGTATCATATCATCTAGGAAGCGACTTACCAGATCGGTCCTACATTGAATGAAAAGGTCCCGTGTCTGGTCGAGCTTGAACTGCCCTATTCTAATAATGCCTAAGTCAACTTAAGTCTATATATAAGACAAGTTAGAGTTTGATTGATACACATTAAATAATGGTGTGTGGAATATTAAATATGAATTGCCTAGATGGAAATGGTGATTATAGTATCCTTTTAAGAATTAAGATCCTTTCAACATGCCTATCTCAATGAAATGGATAGTAAAAAGTCAATTTATGGATGGTGTTCATATTGTCTGAGTTTATGACTTTGTTTTGCAGCCTGTGCCTCAAATTTTCCACGATACGCTTCTGATTATGGCTTGATTGTGCCAAATGGAAGTTATGCTATATCAGCTAGTCACTGTGTCCAATGCAGTTGTGCTGCAGCTGGTCGAAGGTTAGTATATTTGATCCCTTGTACTTTGCACTTTCCCAATCCTTTTGATCGAAAGTAGGAAGGGAGGGAAAATAGGGCAGTGTGTTTTACTTCCAAATTATACCGTGTCTGAATTCGGAAAGGTTTAAATTTGTTTCTGAGAGGGAAAATGTATCCCTCTATTTCTCTTGTACATCTCTATTCAACATTACTTACGATCCAAACAGGGAAAACGCTTCCCTCCCTCTCCCTTCAAATAATTCAATCAAAACAAAGCGTTAAAGGTATTGTTTTTCTTTGTCGCTTGTGTATCGACTTGTTACAACATCTAACCAACTACTTTTGCAGTTTGTATTGTACGCCAGCGACACTGGCAGTATCTTGTTCGAGCATGCAATGCAGCGGAAGTAACCTTATGCTGGGGAATGTAACTGTACAGCAGAGTAGTGCTGGTTGTAATGTTACCTCTTGTAGTTATGATGGTTACGCTAATGGCACAATCATCACTACGTAAGTTTCTCCATTACATCCCAATGTTTTACACTTTTACTGTCTTCAAGGGCTTTACTGTGCTAGATCATTTTTGTTGACGAAATGTATTTCTCTTGTGTTTCAGCTTGTCTGCATCTCTCCAGCCTCGTTGCCCAGGTAAATTTAGTACTAGTGCCAGAAGGTCGAGTAACATATGAAGTAGGCAGTGCATATTTATTTCTCCGTTATACTAGTAATAAATTTGGTTGCTGCATAAACTTGTTGAAAACGAACACCTTTGTTGGAAGTTAAATGATAGCACCAAACTGCGGTTTCCTTTTTTTGCTCTGATGACTGTAGTTCTGTTTTTTGGCTTCTTGGAAGGAAGACCGCTTCTTGGAAGGAAGACCATCTTTTAGAAATATTTTATGCCCTTCATCGGATATCTTCTTAAAACTATGTGATCATGGTGTCATATATCGGTTTTGAGGGTAGAAATCATTCACCATGGCCACCTTGGCCAGATCAAGCCTCAAGGTTGTTGCGCCATAAATGTAAAATGCCGTCATGACAACCATGCGTGAGTTGTGATACCAATGTTAAATGTGAACTTCTTTTCCAATTCTAGACATGTGATCACTGGGTGCTGAGTTTTCGGATGAATTTTCATTTTGATATGGCGTCTTTATTTTAATGACTGATTCATTTGAATCTGACTATGTTGCAGGTGCTCCACAATTTCCGGCAGTGACTCCACCACCAACCACCGCTACCAGGGAGTCCATTTATGCACCTGCGCCAGCACCTTCCCAAGCTGGAGGTTCAAGAGGAGCTGTATTGCCTGGGTCAACAGGCGCACTTCCTCCTTTGGGATCGTTCCCTGCTGGTGGCCCCGCCACTCTCTCCTCCGGGATTGCCTCTTCTGGTTCCTCGACAGTGAACCCATGTACTGCTTATGACCTCGGCATTGTATTTGGAGCTCTTGTTATCTGCATTATTGCTGGCCATGGTTTCTGATGCTCAGTCGACCTTTACTTATCTGATGTATTTATGTGACTTAGTTTTAGCAATTTGCTAGCTTTTGGACGATTGGTGGCTCGAACTTTGTATCACTATTTTGTCCTGTAAACTCATCCTGTACTGCTAAATTTTTAACGCTGTTTTGTACGGTAATTGTTTTTGAGGTGCGATATGCACATCGGCATTTTATCAACATCGTCGACTTTTTTATGCAATTCTTTCAACTTTACCACTCCCTATTTTCACTCTCTCCATTTATCTCGACGAGATCTACGTCCCTACCTATGCCAAGACGCATTTTTGAGGATTAGCCATGGCCACCATCATCATGGATATTCTTGACATTCTACCTACGTCACTAGAGGTGCCCATTTGGGCGGCTGATCTGGCTCAATGGGCCAACTTTTGTTAGCTCGTCCCTAGCCTGGGCATGTCCCCACATCCGAGCCAGTTATGGGGCCCCACTTCCCAGTTTCGCCAAAGAGCAAAAAAAAGAAATATAAAGTAATTTTGGCACAGGATAACATAGCTAAGCGTCAAGTTCGGTTCAGATTGCGCACAGCTTGGCCTTGCCCACCTCCTCCCAGTGGCCGGTCATAAGTCAGATGAGCTTCGGTTCAGATTGCGCACAGCTTGGCCTTGCCCACCTCCTCCCAGTGGCCGGTCATAAGTCAGATGAGCTTAACACGACCAATGGCCAAGTCTAGTTGATACAAATGAAGTACATAGTAGAATAAAGAAACTTCTTTTTTATTCCGTTTGGGCGGGCTAGCTCAACCCAGCTCCATGGGCTAATTATTCTAGGCCCAGTGACTCGTCCCTGGCCTGGCCCAAACCCACACTCGAGCCATTTACATGTCCCATTTCCCCTACCCCGCACCCAACATAGCTCACAACAGCTCGAACAGGTCCGATCTAACCTGGCCCATCTTTCTCCATGGATAAGTCATGGGCCAGGTACGATAAGGCGACACTTAACCAAATCTAGTTGACATAGATGAAACACGAAAGTAGGACAAAAAACCGAGAATAATTTGACATAATAAAATTTCAACCAAATAGAACCCTAATTAAACCCGACAAACACCACAATCGATCACATTGACTCGTACTAAAATCAATCATACTTCGCGAAAAGTGCGAACACTGGACACTCACCCGCACTTGTGCACTACCGAGCTAAGAGAGAGAGAGAAACCACAAACACACAAACACTCCCGCAAAAATGGCGGAAGAAAACGCGCACGATAGCGAAAAAGCCGCGCAGGATATCGAGTCGTTAATCAAATCCGCCATTGTTACTCGAACTACCTACTTCAAGGACCAAGCCGAGTACTGTCTCATACTCTTTCTATTCGTTTTATGCTAATTTGAATTGATAATCGTTTTTTCTAGGGTTTTACGCTTGTTTTTTGATTTAATTTGAGTTCTTTATGTGATTTATGGTGATTTGTGTGTTGTTTGTGCAGTTCGTTGACGTTTGAAGGTGTGCGGAGGTTGTTAGAGAAGGATTTAGGGTTAGATGTTCACGCTTTGGATTCTCATAAACGTTTCGTCAAACAGTGGCTTCAAAACGTAACGATTTCGTTTCTCTCTTTCGTGTTTTTCATTATTTTTAGTGAAGATTTGACATTGAATTGTTGTTTTCGATGCAATCGATTATGGACTTCTAGTCATGTTGTAATTATTGCCTCTAAATTAATTTTCGATTACGTTTGATGTAATGTTTATGATAGTATTAAGGTATATTCACCTAGAGCTTCAATATAATACATTTGATTATGCCCGGTTTGTTTAGTTAAAGGTAGTTTAATTTTGTTCTTTACAGCTTTAGCACATGACAAATTAAGTTCTACTTTTTTTTTAACTTGTAATCATATTTTGAACTAAGCTTAGCGCTTGAGTGTATGTTACCTTTGATTTGATGGTGCGATTTTTGTGTCATCAGATGTACTTGAAGTGTTTTTTATGCTTATCATGCGATATGGTATACGGTAACCCTGATAGATGTCCCAGGAGGTACTTTGAATTGACAATTTGTTAAGTACCTTTGAGATTGGCCTACTCTAAACACGAGTCTGTTTACGGAATTTCAGTGTTGCCATTGGTTATGTAGGATTTATTTGGATACGGGAATTTGGAGGGTAAGGTAGGGGAGAGATTTGGAGGAGACAATTCCCTTTGTTTGGGTAGCAAAATCCTTTGTATCCAAACATAAGGCCACAAGGGTAAAGGTCTTGAAAACAAAAGCTTGAGATTTTTACTCAATGGCTTGTTGCTATGCTTACCTCAACAGATCATTTGTATAGTTAACGGGATGTATTTTTGTACCACTACCTGTGGCCAACCCAAACTGAAGTTTAAACTTTCAGTTAAAATATGATTTATAACATTTTCAAATTGCGTGTTTCTCGTGTTAGAAGGAAATACTGTACTGCTTATTCATTACAGTTATTTTGCTACAACTAAAGCAAGTGAGGAAGTAACTATAAGGGCTTGTAGTTCTCATCCTGTCATCAATTTCATCGTTGTTCTCGTATTGTTATAATCTTCTACTGCTGCCTATAACTTTCAATAAATGTTATAATCTTCTATTGAGTTTGTAAGATGGTGGAGGAAACTCTTAGTGTTGTATTTCAATCTGCTATAATTATTGTCAACGTAGCCTATTTATTATTCGTTCAAGTCTTGGAATAGTAAAATTTTAACAGAGTGAGCTCTGTTATCCACATACTCCTCCATCGCATATTTATTGTCCTCCATTCTATTTTGGAAGGATTTAAGGAAAATGGGTGAACTAACTACTCTACCCCTAGAATTATCGAGAGTTGAGATAATAATATTGCAGCAAGGAGGGAATAATCTAGGGACAATATTGGAAATTCAAAGTTTTTCTTACTAAATGTAGAAAGGGAACAATTATTTTGGGATAAATCTTAAGAGAAAAGTGGACAATAAAATTGGGATGGAGGGAGTACATGATGGTGTTTGTCTCAATAATCATTCTTAAAACTTTATGGTTAATTTTGGTCCTGGTTTTTCTCCCCTGCGGCCTGCATTCCTCGAAAGGGAAAGTGAAGGGAAAGACAGAATAACATTATCTTGCAATTGCATGTATTTATAGGTTTTCATGTTAGTTATTTATGAAGTTGTCTTGAGGATTGACCTATTTTTAAGCTCGTATCTTCCATAGTCGTTATTGCTGATGGATTTTTTTTTATTTCTTATTGAACGTTAGTGCATAGAATCTCCCTCCCCTGAAAAATTGACCAAGAGTGAAGGTACCACTGGGGATAGTGCTGTTTCAGCGGCTGAAAGAGAATCAGTGAATGAGGCTGAGGCAAAGAAAGAAGGCTCTGTTTCTGGAGGTGGAGAGACGATGGAGGAGGAAGACTCTCCTGTTATGGGTCTTTTGACAGGGCTCAAAACGGGAAAAGAGACTTCCAATGGAGTCAAAGAGTCAAAAAGTGATGCTGCTCCAAGTGAAGGTAGAATTAAAAAGGCCCTCTGGGAAAGAGCATCGTATATCAGAGAGAATTCTCAGTATGCCTTCACTAACCGACTTCTATGGATCATCCTTCTCTTTTGCCAGTTTAATCTTCTTCGCTTTTTTTATCCAAAATGTGGCTCATACTCTTACAATCTTATATGTTGTGCCGCAGAACTATGACTTTGGTTGGGCTACGTCGACTTTTGGAAGAAGATCTTGTACTTGAGAAGCATACCTTGGATTCTTTTAAGAAATTTATTAGCCAGCAAGTTGATGAGGTGAGTATATGACTATATGTAAATTTCGATATGACCAAAAGGTTGATATGATCAGTTTTTTACTTATTGAGGAGCTTTTTTATCGTTGTTCAGGTGATAAATTCACCCGAAAGCCCTCCAAAGAAGGCGATTGACAAGAAAAAAGTTGTTAAGAAAGATTCTTTTGTAAAAGCCTCTTCTAAATCTAAGAAAGAGGAAGTGCCTACAACTTCAGGTGAAGAAACTGACGATGGTTCAGAAGAGGAAGTAAACGTTAGGAAGAAAACTGCTCCGAGCTCGAAGTTAAAAAAAACAGCACCAGTTACAAAACGTAAGAGAGCTGAAGAGGACTCAAGAGGCCCAAAAGGAAAGAAAACTAAGGCTTCAAAACCCATTTCAGAGGCAAGTGATGAAGAAAATGACGGCGGTGTTTCTGGAGATGATAACTCTGAATCATCTGCCGAGAAGCCTGTGAAGGTAAGAGTAAGATGTCTCTTTACACCATTCTCATGTGTTGATTTTTTTGAATTTTATACCTAATAATCCATCTTCAATTTATCATGCAGAAGAAAGAAGCTCCCAAACCTTCCTATGGGAAACAAGTGGAGCGTTTGAAATCAGTAATCAAATCTTGTGGATTGAGGTTCAGATTTCATATTTCGAAACATTCGTTATCACATACCTGTTTTTGTTGGCGATGTTCAAGGTTACTGACCGACCCTTGTTTAACACAGTATCCCTCCCGTAATTTATAAGAAAGTCAAAGAGGTACCGGAAAACAAGCGTGAAGCCTGTTTGATAAAGGAGCTAGAAAAGATACTATCAAATGAGGGTTTATCAACCGATCCATCCGAGAAAGGTGCTTACGGAGTTTATTTAGTCATATCCTTGCTGTATTTGTTTCTGTTTAGTGGATGTGGACATAGATCGATGTGTGCTAATTGGAGTTTATATAGAGTTCTACATTGCTAAAATCCGTAACCATGAATGACTATTATCTTTCCCTGCAAAACATACCAAGAACTACCTAGTTATTATGATTTTCTAGTGGTGCCACTCCTGTTGTCTTAACTCTTATCATCTTAAGCACTCATTATTAAACATCCATGAGCGCACCAAAAAAAAAAAAAAAAAAAAAATTATTGAACATCCATGTATTTCATTGAATTACTTCTTAGCCCATACCTTAGACATAGTGACAATGTAAACTGCTGTTAGGGCAGGTATATTTGCATTGTTAGTTGTTGTTGGGAATTGTGATGTTTCTGTGCTAGAATTCTGCTTACTTATGTTTGATGGGATCTCATAAGAAGTGATCTCATTAGCTCAGTGATATTGCTGCTTCTGTGGTACCAGTTACATACTGTTTCCGTAACTTTTATCAGAGAAAGTGGGAAACCTTTTTAATCTCTCGGCTTTTGTTCACTGCTGAGTCAGCGGTGACAAAATCATATATTCATGTAGTGTCAACTTATTACTGAAATGTGAAGCAGTAGATCACTCTATCATATTGTTGATTGTAGTGTCCTTGGTGCAATCTCTATATGATATCAGTGCTAGGGAGATTGCATCCTAGCCCCTTGTTCGCCCTAGGCAGGAACTGATATTATAGTTATGTTGGACAAAATTTTATGTCTGAGTACTGACAACTGAGCGCGCTGTGTTTATCGTTCATAATTCGAAGTCATTATACCCATTTCAGTTATATCTTCTTCCTTAAGATGTGCATTTATTATGGTCTCATATTAGTTGCTGTATAGTTAATCACTTACTGATTTCTGCAATTAATGTTTCTTTCTTTGCTGTATCCTTGAAAAAATTGCAGCCTAACCATATCATTTATTGAGTGGTTGCTTAACGATGTGATATTAATTCTAATTTTGTTTTAAGCAGACATCAAGGAAGTAAAGAAGAGGAAGGAGAAAGCAAAAGAACTTGAAGGCATAGACCTGAGTAATATTGTTGTGAGTTCTCGACGGCGATCTGCTGCCAGTTATGTGCCACCACCTAAGCCCAAAATACCAGAATTAAGTGAAAGTGAGTCTGAAGACAGTGACAACGATGATGAGGACGACGACGACGATGAGGATGAGGATGTAGCGGACGAGGATGGAGAGGATGAGGGTGCAGAGGATGAAGAGGCGGTGGGTGAAGATCAAGAGAATGGCGACGATGGTAGTGCAAGTGAGGAATCAGCTCAAGGTAACTTATTCTCCGTTACAACTTAATTGATTTTAAGGCTTATTTCTCAAAACATTTATATTCCAACTTCATTGCATTTTTCTCTTTGATTTCTGGAGGTGTGTCCTCAAATCCCTTATCCTGATTTATGGACAGAGTCCTTGTATCAAAATTCAGCCATGCAGAGTCTGTCACTTGAATATGTCCCTGTAATCCTGTATCCAATAGCATAGGCTGTAATGTAATCAGAGTAACATACACCCTATAAATGGATAGCCAATGTTTTACTGAATGGACACTAGATTCTTGTCATATTCGCGATATCTTGAGATTTATTAGGTATGTGTTGTCCTAACTTGCAGGATAGAACTAATATTATTGTACAACACTCCAATAATCTCATGTCGATCTCATGTTGCCATAGTCTTTCTTTTACTTCTTTGTTGGATGAAATAGCCACACAATTAATATAGTAATTCTTTATTAGTTTACCATTACTACAAAATTTTATGTGCCCTGGTCAGCTGTTATACTGATGTGCTATTTCCTTCTTTTGCAGATAATGGCGATAGCGATTAATTTATCGCCAAGCTTCTAATAAGCCGCCTCTAGAAAATCTTAGGTAAAGTGTCAAGATGTATTTTATGTATCCTTTCCATTTGATGTCCCATAAATGTAAGGATTAGGTAGAGCTTTGTATCTAGATATGAGAATTGCAGAATTTCTTTCCAAATTCGGTTGGATGATTTGCGTTTGTTGACTGTTCTGGTTTGGGGTTCGAAATCCTAACTTCCCAATTTTTCCGTGTTCATTTTATAAATGAAAGTCGTTTTGGAGATTTGAGACTTGGTGTTTCGGAACAGGAACCGTCCATTGTATAAACAACAGCTAAGCCTTAGCTCCAAGATGATTCGAGCCTGATTAATGGGAATTTGGCAAGAGTGTCTATGAAGACACATGATCAATGGTCACTGTCTATGAAGACACAAAGATGCCCTAATTTTGATTTTTCAGGCACTTTTGCACGAGTTATTAGATCATCAGATGTTTCTGATTATGTTTTATGGTGTGATACATAGAATAGAATTTTGAGAAACGAACATTCCAAGTTCGATTTAATTTGGTGGAATAGATTGAGTATCGAACATTCTAGGTTTTGATTTAATGTGGTAGAATAAATTTTGAGAATCTAAGTTTAATTTAATTTTTTTGGAACATTCTCGGTTTGATTTGATTATGTTTTATTATGGTGTCGATTTTCATGCTGAGAGGATTTGAACTCGGGTTATGAGTACCGCCTTTCATCACTTAACCAACTAACTTGGTTAAATTTATTCATCAGTGGAGTTAAATGTTCTTTACTCAAAAAAAA
Source organism: Silene noctiflora (assembly GCA_009801015.1). Taxonomy (NCBI): domain Eukaryota; kingdom Viridiplantae; phylum Streptophyta; class Magnoliopsida; order Caryophyllales; family Caryophyllaceae; genus Silene; species Silene noctiflora. The sequence continues at coordinate 342,495 of VHZZ01000078.1, forward strand.
ATTTGTACAATTATCTAATATCAACCCCAAAGCCCGTTTAATGTATTAGTAATAGCTACTCATGTCAAATGGCATGATTTCAAAGTCATCGAAAACATAGGCCTTGTTATTTTGAACATACTTTCATCTCATTTTTCATGGACATGATTTACTCAATTATAGACATGAATGACCATTATACCCTTGTTATTTCTACACCCTCATCTTCCATTTTGTTTCATAATCAATAAATCCTCTCAACTCTGTCCAACAAACCACTAGCCTCCGTCGCCGCCGCCTCTCATCCCGCGCCGATGATAAAAGCGTACCTCCAATACCGACGATACTACCGGACTAGCTACACCGAACCACCCGTACCGACGATACTACCGGACCATCCCTCACCAGCCGAACCACCCCCTACACCGGATCATCCCTTGCATAATATGCTGGTTCATTGAACGAAATCCATAGCCACGCTATAGCCATTACCCAACCAGGCGGTTGAAAGTTTTGTACAATGTAAATTTGTTTTTTCTTTGGATTACAAAAACCAGTGATACTCGGCAATCTTTAGTTCAAAAACATTGTATTTAGTATTCCTCTAAGAATTAATGGTATACGGTATTTACAATAATTTTTTCAAACCCTACTTTCATTAGTCTAAATTAATCTAATCTCCCTAATTTGATAGAGAATAGTTAATAATGTGAATAGATTAAAATTAATACTTGATCGACATGCGAATTAGGGTCCATAACTGAGTAATTTGACGGATTTGATTAATTTCGTGAGGAAGAGAATTAAAGAGATTTTTTTTATTTTGTTTTTTTGGGAAGGGTAAGGTATGGAAAACTAATCACAAAAAGTCCATAAAAGAGTAAATCTTGTCCATAAAAGAGCAACTACATTAGCTTTAGCTTCAACTTCATTCAGTCCAGCTCATCTCTTAAAAAATATAACTCTTACTTCAGTTCAGTTCAGCTCTATTAAGTTCAGTTCAGCTCTTTTCAGCCAAAAAGAATAGAGCCTACTCTCTAATAGTGATTTGAGTTCGGAACTCACTTGCATCAAATACTTCTACATAAGTTTAAGTGTCGACTATTCACCCTAAAAATTTAGAAACGGAATTCTAGTCGCCTGGGCCTAGTAATATGGACCTTAGTTTGAGCCGGACAGTTTACTATATCGCAAGCATATAAAATTATTAACTCTATTAAATCCTAACCCGATAAAAACATAAAACGATAACAATGTGATTAACTGGATCAAGTCGATCCACTTTTGTTTTCATAATAACCAAGAAAAAAGATACAGAATTAAGGATGGTTTCACATTAGAAAGCATATAAAATGCTCCATTTTTGCGAAATACAATTAACTCTAATTAGCCACTAATTAATTAAACCAACAACAAAAAGATTTTACAAAGCGAGACGAACAAGATCAGATTTCTTAGCCCAAAAAAAAAAAAAAAAAAAAAAAAAAGATTAAAATTCTTTCACACCACCTTTAGTTATCTTAAGAACAATTCCATTCTTGTTCTTACCCCCTTTCTTTACCTTTCTTGTCAAAATTTAGAATATTACCAAGAAAGTAATAAACCATTAGAACATATTGCATATATTCTCCAACCAACTTATTATAATTTTTATAATTTTTTTTTACGATTAAGGCTCTGACGTTGTTGTTGCTGCTGTATGTAATTTCCCATCAAATAGTAGTTGCATGATTAATATGTCCTCCTTGAGTTGATGGGAGCTTGATGATTGAGATTCCATTATCCAAAGTAATTATATCATTAGATTTGTTGATGTCATTAACAATTGGCAATTCTTGAGCCTTGCCTTTCTCATTTGTGGTGTTTGTTGAAGGGTCCTTGCTTTTACCCCATACAACTGTGTATAGTCCCAACACTATGATCACTGCTCCTATCACACTGCATCATTCGATAAACACGAGTGTTAATGACAGTGGCGTAGCCAGAAAATTTAGCGTATGAATTGAAGAAGCATGTCAAAATCATGAAGCTAGTACATGACAATTTCAAAGGATGATTCACCAGCCGACTCTAAATCATTTTCCAATTAAGTTAATCGTATTAATAACAGTGGCGTAGCCAGAAAATTTAGCTTATGAAACGATGAAATGAAGATGCATATCATATTCACGAAGCTGATATATGACAATTTCAAAGGATGATTCATCTGCCGATTCTAAATCATTTTGCAATTAAGGCTAACATCAGTCGTTTTAATAACAATGGCGTAGCCAGAAATTTAGCGTATGAAATTAAGATGCATGTCAAATTCATGAAGCTGGTATATGACGATCTAAGGATGATTCATGTCAGTCGACTCTAAATTATTTTGGAATTAAGGCTAACATCAGTCGTTCTTATAATAGTGGCGTGTGAGATGAAGATGCATGTCGAATTCCTCAAGCTGGTATATAACGATTTTAAAGGATGATTCATGTCAGTCGACTTTAAATTATTTTAGAAGGATTATATGTGGTTTAGAGCTTCTTGTGTTGAGTAGTCTTATCAATTATTTCATGTTATGCTTTGTTAGTGTGATGGAACATTAGTTGTAACAAAGAATAGAAGAAGTGGAATGGTAGGCAAAACCGCAAAAGTATGTCTTCTTCAAGTAGCAATTTTTTGTTAAAATTCACAAACAAATAAAAATGGTGGGGTCTAAATTACAAAAGGCACTTTACCTTGAAAATGCCTTGGATCAAATCATTATATTATGATGAAAAAAAAAAAAAAAACATAATCTCAATTTATATTACATCATGAATCATGTTTATTCTGTCAAATCTATGCCATGATATGTTCGATTTTTATTTGTTCATAGAGAGAACGACACGATTTTAGCATATGTACAATGATAATTAAGAGGACGTCACCAAGTAATATAGACGTTCAGTACTACCCTTTTACATGCACGACCTTAGCATATGTACAATGATAACTAAGACGACGTCACCGGGTAATATAGTCTATATAGAACGAAATTTACTATTATTCTTTCACATGCACGGCTTTCACATGTGTACATAAGAATATAAAATATATGAGATAGTGATATCGAGACTGCGTACCTGCCAAGGTGGAGGAGCTCATGCAAGATAATGGAGCCCATAGCAGCAGTGATAATCATACATAGAGGGCTGAAGACTGTTACAAACACTGGCCCTCTTTCTCTGTTCACCACACTCTGTACATAATATGCTATTCCAGAGCATACTACTCCCTGAAATTTAAACAAATAATCCTGAGTAGGGATAACGGTTTTTCTGACGTGTGTGTTTTAGTATTCAAATTTCTCAATACATTAATTCCCGATGTACTCATTTTGAATCTTTTATCGTGTAATCAACTTACTGGGAACACGATAGAAAAACCGTAATAATAAAATGAAGATTATTCTTACAGTGTAAACAGAAGCAAGAAGTCTAGAATCCCAGCCAAGAGCCCAAGCTTTCATGTCCCTAACCATCACAAGAGACACAACTCCACCTTCCATTGATCCCATGAAGCATATCCATGTTGTTAATGATAATTCTGCTGGGTATTCCTTAACTGTGTATGACTGCATTATTATCCAAAATATACTCGATTAGTCGTGTTTAAGATCGTATTTATTCTTGTTTAACACCGTCTCACATCTAATGAAATAATAATTTTAGTATATACAGAGTATGAAATTACTTTTTTCTTAGTTCAATCCTTATATTAGTAATTTTACAAGTAAAACAGTTTTACAGAAGACTCGAGATGTAAATATAAATCGACTAGGGTTAGGGTAAAATAGAAATGGACTTACTTGAAGAATAAAGAAGGCAGACCAACCAAAGCAACTACCAAGGACAAAGAGAGTGCCAAGAACCCAGTGTTGGCCGGAGGTAGCGGCAGCTGACGAGGTACCGTGGTCGACCGACACGTGTGAACCAAAAATGTTAACAACAGGACCACGGTAGATGGTCATAATCATGGCTCCGGCGACCGTGACTATAGTTCCTATGATCTTTGCTTGGCTGGGTATCTTCCTTATGTCTACTTTCTCCAACCTAAATCATATTATTAAATTAAAGCACATGTAAATTAAATATTAGAGATAAGACAAATTTAATATAAATTTGTTAAATAATTCAAAGGTATAAATTCTTCTTTTTGGGTGATCTCCTAGAACCAAATTCGATCTAAGACAAGGAATAAAATTGCAAATTCCTTGTGCATGTGATTATGTGAATCATTCTAAAGCAATCATTTTATTGTGTAATTATTATAGTTAATACTCTCTTAATTACAATAATTTATTTGTCTATGTCAACTAGCTGTGTTGATTAAGTATGAGACGATGTTGTACTTATGATATGAGTGTAATTAATCCTTCAGTATCCAAATCGCTCACCTAACTCTGATCCCTTTACACCAAAAAGAAAAACCAATAATCTTTTTATTTAATTTCTCTTATATATATACACGAAAAAAAAGTATAAAAATATACTCCTTAAAAAAAGATTGTTTGAAACAAAGTTAACCAGTTAAATAGATAATTATTGACTAAGACAGAGAATATATTACGTATTTTATTTCTTTATAAGTCCTGTGTATTTTATCGAAAAATATGATAATTCGGGGCCGGGCCGGAGGTTGGTTGTCTTATCTAAGATAAGCAAATAGAGGGAAAGATATGGATTTTACGTTATTGCATCAAATAAGTTTGTTACCAATTTATGGTGCTAAGAGTCATAATCATTGATAACACGTCATACGCATTATAATAAAGTTAATAACTTTAATTACATCATGCAACAAATGGAGGTACCAACAATTTTTCAAAAAAAAAAAAAAAAAAAATAAGAAAGAAATTTAAATGGAATTTTATATCATAAAGTTTATTTGGAATAATTAGCTACCCAATTACTAGACAAATTTAGAATAATCAAAACTAGTAAGAATATTCATTAAATAAGTGACCTCACTTTACATTAACGTTATCATATGATTGGGAAATGAAGCATTTATAAAAGTATAATAATCATTTTATTATAATATAATGTTTTTAGATGACCTCATGCATGCAAATAATATAAATAATCCAAGTTGTCTTTTAATGTTTGTATAGTTCATTTAAAAGCGGTTTTTCTGTCCTATTTTGTGTTTCATTATCATTTTTGTGATACAATTCTAGTTTAATGGAAATGATCACAATTCACAACTCGGTTCATAATGTAAAGATATACGTTAAAATTAATCATCAAATTTGTGTATATAAAAATATAATGTAAAACGTTTTACTTTTAGTTTTTCTCGAAAAATTGTCGAATTATCATTCTTTAAATTAAAAGTTATAATTAATTGTTTACGGTGTAAGAAAATATTAGTCAAAGTCGATATAGTTTGAGCATGCCCTAAAATGTTAAATACCGACATTATAAATAGGAATTGAAACAAAAAAAAATCCGACGGAATAATTGTGTAAAAATTATAATCCAATGTTCAAATGTTATCATTGTATTTGAGTTTAAAACCGATCTTGGGACTCTAACTATCGGTTTAAGTTTTTGGTTGAGATGGTTTTTTGACCTGATGCAACAATTTTAATATTCGAGTAGTGCACGACATTGCGTGCTGGTAATGATACTAAATCTATACAAAAATACAAAATTGTGATAAAGAATAGATAAAGTTAAAGCAAATTATCATGCAATTCAACAATATTGTTATAAAATAATATGGGCTAATATTTTTTTTTTTTTGTCATATTATAGCATGTATACCTGAAAATGGTTGCCATAATGAACGTAATTGCCGGAAGAACATTGACACTAGCTGATGCAAATGTCGCCGATGTATACGTCAATCCCACGTAGTACAAATTTTGATCCAACACTGGCCTGAAAATTATTATAATTTACAATTAATTAAGACATAATAATATACAGAGTAATTATCATTTTTCTACGAGAAATATATAGCTAGTTTAGTCGAGAAATATGTCGTAACAAATTCATAAAAATATGTTTATATAGTCCTCGTAAAAATTATAGGCCATTGTCATAGGGAAATTGTGATTATAAAATAAACCAAATAAGATTTAAGTTTACGGTATTTGGAATATTTTTTTTATTTATACGTAATATATGGATTTATTTGTTATGATATGGAAGCATGCATGAAAAAGTGATAACCTAGTTTCATTGCATGCATTATTTTCTAGCATAATTAGGGTTATAATACGGACGTCAAACTGTCAAACTATTTGTTAGAGTATAAACCCGATGTTAAAATTCTAACCATCAGCTTAATCTTTTAGTCGATTTTTTTTTTTTTAGAGTTTGCAGAGTTTACTATAAATCCATACGTATAATTTTAAGTATATATAAAATAAAAGGACTGAATATATCATATTGAGAGTTAGATTATCGATTTTACTAGATACCGAGACAATAATTTTACTTTTACGATAAGTGAGATAATTATTAAGGTACTTTAAGAGATTGATTAAATTCTTACTCAAGGAAAGCAAGCACCATTATCTTCCAAAAGACTGAGAGGGTCATCTTTGGCCTAATTTTCCTGTTTAAGGCCAATTCAATAACAATAAGTACAATAACATTAATATATCGAGATATAAAATATTTTTCATACACGGAAAAATTAATTTAGGGTTAAATATGAGGCAGATGAGAAAGGAAACCTTTCAAACATAAGAGCGAAAGGAGCAATAGCAATAGTAGCAAAAATGTGACGATAAACTGAAAGAACAAAGTGATTCATTCCATGTTTTAAGCAAACCGAAGTTATAATATACATTCCACAATATCCGAATTGGAGTGAAATGATAGCCAAGTACGCCTTGATCTTTGCGATCTTTTCACAAATCGAATTGCCACCCATTTTCGAAGATTATTATTTGCTACGAATAAAAATTCTAGTACTATATTTTTTTTTTTTTTCCTTTTGAAGAAAAATGGAATTTTCACTCAATAGGAGCTCTCAAGAAGAGTATGTAATGCTTTACACTTGAGAATGAGAAGAACTTAATGGCGAAATGGCTCATTTTATACACAACAAAAGTAGACTTGGTGTGGGGCCTTAACCCTAGCATACGTATGCATGTCCTTCATTTTATTTCATGAGAAATTCGCATTTAAGACTTTATATCCGTTTTAAACTTAAAACGAGTTAAATATGCTACGTGTGATGAATAAGACAAAAGTAGAATGTATAGAAAAAAGTGAAATGTTTAACCAGTATATGTAAATGTGATAATAATTAAGTCGTTTTAATATTAAAATGTATACCTCTGTCTTAAGGAAGACTATCGGTTATTTCATGCACTAGCATATTATGGAGTAATTCACAAATTGTCAATTAGATTCCCTTATCCATTATACTAAAACTGTACATGTAAAAATAAAGTCTGAATTATGAAGTACTAGAACTAGCTATGAAAGTTGATAATTTTTTAGTAAAATTAAGTCTAAATTATAGTAATATATCCAGCTATGAAAGCTTATAATTTTTTAGTAAACATAAGATCCATACACACATTAAATTATAAGTGTAAGTGTGTAACCAAGTCGCCTAGGGTTTGGTGTGGTGGTTGCTTACCCGAGTATCTCACTCCTTAACCATACTTCAGGAAATTAGGGTTTTGATTCCTGTCGATGAGACTGGAGCAAACATCTTGGTCAGTTGTTTACCTTAGTGAATACTCCGTAATTAATAATTTTAGTATTTTCATATGCAAGTTTGAACTACTCATAACTCCGAAACTATGTAAGTATGAGTTAGCGTAACTGGTAAAATTATTACAAATGGTATTTTGGTGACCTATATATCAACTATCTTTTGCACTTTTGATTTAAATAGGACGATTCTTCCTTGTGTTATTAGTGTCAAGAGAACCATGCATGAAATATATAACTCAAATATAATCATAGGAATCTCCTTTACTATGAATTATTATTCTTGACCGTACACAAGATATATGGAAATCTTGCACAATATATACACTTTACATCGTGTGAATTTGTGCTATTCTCCGTGTAATAGCTAATTAGTATTCGGAGTTCGCCCTTCATTTGCAACAAAAAAACATAGTGTGGATCTGTATCTATATATTATATTAAGTTGTATTAAAAAAAATTGGTGTTCCTTTACTTACATAGAATTAGTTGTTCCACATATACGGAAAACTACTTGCGTAATTAAGACTAGAGTTGTTCATTGAGGACTGAGGTTGAATTGAATTAGATTGAGTTGAAATAAACTGAACTGAATTAAATTGAGCTGAATGAAACTAATTTAATATAGTTAAAGTGAGCTAAACTGAACTTAATGAAGCTGTTATGAGCTGAGTATAACTGAACTAAATTAAGATAGACTAAAGTGAGCTACCATGAATGAAGCTAACTTAATACAGCGAAAGTGAGCTAAGCTGAACCTAATGGTGTTGCTGTGGGCTCAGCAGAACTGAAGTGAGTTATTGAGCTAAACTAAAGTGAGCAAGAGTTGAAATTAAACTGAAAAGAACATGGCTTTTACTTGCTGAAACTAGTTAAAATAGCCTCTAAAACATGAAAAGGTACTAAAACATGAAAAGCTAACTGAAACCTAAAAAGTTAGTTGAAAATTACGGACTGATAAGTTGTTGATTTTATTAAAATTGTTTGCCAAATTAACTGAAAAGGTAGCTCATGATACTCGATAAAATGACATATAAGGACATGATTCATTATTTAGACTATTTAGAGTAAAATGGAAGATAAATTAAAAATACATAGCTTATTTCTCTTATATATTGCTTAGGAAGCATTTCATTTAAGATAGTTTATTATTTGGTTATATAAGTTACAAGTTTAGATCCCGTGCATTATATGCACGGTACTTAAAGTTTAATATTTTTATAAAATTACTTATATAATATTGATACCTTATTACTTGTTTACATTTGTCATCGTCATTGTATTTTGCTTTGATAAATAAAAGGTAGAACTGGAAATTAGTTAAGAGAATTGAGTAATGACTTGAAATATATTTTAATGAAAATATTTTTATAGCATAACTGATGAGTTTCAATTTATATTTTTTTTTCAATTATTTTTTGTCACGATGGTAATAACAACGATCGTTTTATACAGAATATGAGTCAACTCATGGTCTAATAATAGGATCAATAAAAAATTTAGCAATTTATAGTTTTATATAAATTTTATTTTATTTTAATTAAACTAATATAGTTTAGAGTTTAGTAAATATAATTTGATGAAAAGATTAATTTTAATGAAAATATAATAGATGAATAACATTGTACGTAATTGTTAGTTTTCTTATTTAGTGAACGAATATAATTATCATTAGTTTTCTTTTTTTTTGAAAATATGCTTTTTGGCGGGAAAATAATTAAGATCACCTATTCTTTTAGTAGATAAGAGATTTGTCAAATAATTACACAAAAATGTGTTATTTAAAATTTTGGTTATATAAACTACCTGAAATGTATTAGCCGCTATAACTCGTAATAATATAAAAGTTAGAATGAATATTCAAATAGATACTAAAAGTTAAAGTGATACCAAAACAAGACCCGTACGTAAAATCAATCAACCTAAAAAAGAGTAAACAAATTAATATTGTTGTGATCAACAAAATTGCTCTATTTGTATAGTTTTGTATAGTTTAATTTAAATGATTATTATTAGAAATAATAATTGAGCACCTAATAATAAAAATAGATGGGGATTGTTGGAAGATGATGCAATGCTAAGTGCGGAAAAAAAGAGTGGTTTTGCTTTTTCTTTGCTTGTCTTGTTGGTGCTTAGCTACTTGCTTAATGGTATGTGTGGATACCATTATCATTTGTTTTAATTTTTGGCCCCATCCTATGAATTTGTTGAGTTTTTGGTGGTGTTTTTTTCCTTTATTATATCATTATTGTTATTATGGTTTATTTATTTTTGGTATAACAAGGTTTTAAGGTACTTATAATGATGTCGAGTTTCAAATTCGAGTTATAAACGAGTACAGATTCTCTGTCTAGCTTAGGCGTGTATTCCATTTTATGTTTCACTACCTGCTCTTTTAAAATCATCTATGTAAATCATAATAGTTGAATAATGTGTAAAAGAATAAAATTAATAAAACAAAAGATAAGACATGAAAATGGGACAAAGGACCTGCACTCTGCGTGCACCATGCCACCACTTATTGAACGACTTTACCCGCTATCTTAAAGAGACATTTGTTATGTACGAAAAAAAAAGGGTGGTGCTTTTTCACATACGGAATTTACTCTTTCACATACGCCTTTTACGACATTACCCTTGTTATTTTTCTTCCTCCTTGGCCCAAGTGATTTTTTCCATCTCCCTCCCTTCCCCTCTGGCAACCCACCTCTCGGCAAGCCACTCTGCGGCATCCGGTAACCTGCCCTCCGGCGAGCACCATCCCCTTCTCCGACTACTAGTCCTGCATACTTCGGTTATTTGGGCTACAAAGGATAATAACTTAACCATAATCTACCCAAAATTGAATAGTGCATTAATGCCATGACCACTAAATTGAACATTCTGCTAAGCCAAATTTGCAGCCTTCAAAATGTGAAGCCTATCATCTGTATGTTAATGCTTCGTGTATTTATATGCTACAAAGTTTTCGATAATTGATAGGAACTGTTAAAGCACGACGATGCCTTATTGATAGTAATTGATACAGAATTAAACATATTAATTTTACTAATTGATTATAAACCCTAATAATTTTAACAAATCATATTAATAATTGATAAACAACAAAATTATTTCACTAATTGGATAAATTATGTTCCATTATTGAGTTTAGAGCAATTAGATTCGAATTTAGGGAAAAGGTTACATAAAGTTTAATTTGACTATGTTTAAGAAAAGGGTATGATTTGGAAAGATAATGAAAAAGTGTATGTGAAAGAGTAAAGTCCGTATGTGAAAAAAGTAATTTCGAAAAAAAAAAGACATTTGTTAGTTATCGTTTTTAGTCATATTCCTTTAATCAAAGAAAATACAAGGTAACATAATGTAAAATTAAATAAATAATCGGGACGAAAGAAGTATATTTATAGCAAAACAATTTACATACTAGGGATCAAACAAGCACATTGTTTGTCTAATAGGAAGTAGTACATGAGCTTAAGTACCATTAATCAATAAAATATAAAGTTACTATAGGCCATCAAGTTAATATTTTAGTTGGGAACTCATCATTGCATGAAAGGTGGTGCTTGATGAAACGATTGCATTATCGAATTCTAATACTAATAATGTATGTTCATGTCTTTAGACTACAAGTTGTGCTCAAAGGAGACGAATCACAGAGTAGATGTATGTTTGAGTTCTGTAAAACACTAAAACTAATGGGAAAAAAAATGTCCCGGGTAGGGTTTTCTGGTTATACTATGTTAGACGGTCTTATATGAAAATACTAGTTACCGAGTATTTTTGAGCTTAATTGTTACATGAAATAAATCGAGGTGAAAATGAATGAGAAGTAAATGTCACTCATTAGTGAAACTATGGACCTATTCACACCGTTCTGATCATTTGTTTATTTTTACTTTTACTACAAAGAGTAAAGAGATAAATAAACCATTTTGGATGATCAAATTACCAATAAAGAAAATTGTTGTGGCTAAAGAAATTTAATTGGAAAGCAGCCATTGATATTGTCGCACAAGTAAACGCGACATTTTCTAGGGTTGGTACAATTATGTCAAACATGATACTCCATATTATACATATAAACAATATGTCAAAATGCTATGTACATATTTAGTTTAACGTCACGTATGAATGTGATGTATTATGCATGCATACATGCATACATGCATACATGCAAAAATGTATCGTAACTATTTGTAAGAATTTCTAATATTCCTTTGTCCGAGTGAATAAAACAAATGTAAACTATTGATTGAGACGGAAAGAGTTATAATTAAGAAATAACTTTGGCGAAGAGAAGTACTCCCTTCGTCCCGGTCATTTGTTGTCGTTTTTCATATTGGGGTGTCTCAGTCATTTATTGTCTTTTCTATTTTAGGATTGCATTTGATGAGTAATTTGATCTTTAACATTCAATTTAGTCCACTTGTCATCTTATAATTGGCTCCCTCCTCTTTCCTTGATCTTTGTGCCAAAACCAAAGGACAACAAATAACCGGGACGGAGTGAGTAACAATTTAGGGTTTATTACATTGCGAAGTAGTATCATTTTTAAGGCATCAATATCTATCTTAAACTTAAAACGGATCAAATATGGCAGATGAGACAAAAAGTAGAGGTGAGACTAACAAAAAAATATGTCATACATAAGTTGGTCACATCTGCTCTATTTTCATCTTAAGACGAATATTGACATCATAAAAAAGACTTATTATACTCCCTCCGTCCCGGTCATTTGTTGTCCTTTGGTTTTGGCACAAAGACCAAGGAAAGGGGAGAGAGCCAATTATAAGATGACAAGTGGACTAAATTGAATATGAAAGATCAAATTACTCATCAAATGCAATCCTAAAATAGAAATGACAACAATTGATTGAGACACATCAAAATGGAAAAGGACAACAAATGACCGGAACGGAGGGAGTAATATTTTTCATCAATATTGTAAAACCATCTCACCTACAATTTTTAAATGTTTACTTCGTAGTTTGTACCATGCTATATATGATGTAATCAGTACAACGATACTTTTATATTTCATTCATTTGTTTACTTTTTATTTTACTTGTTTCGAATCTCGAATATATGAGTGTAGGTGTGATCAGTGATGTATAGGCGTGGCACAAAAACTATCAAGGCAAATGAGAATCGCAAGATGAAAACATAGCCACAAATTGGAAAAGAAGAGGTGTCATTTCGCCGAATTTTTTGCTGAGATGAAAAGATTGAGTGCATGCCTTTGTAGTACATCATCTTTTTCTAAAACAAATAAATAAAAATAATATAAAATAAAATAAAAAAATATTCTAATACTATTCATCATTATATTGCTCGTATAATAAGACAAGCTTGCTTTTGAAGTTGCCCCGACCTAATCCTTTGTGTTACGCCATGTTATTAATCGCACTAGAAGCCTCTTAAAATAAATATAAAAAAATATTGAAATAAAACAAAAATAATCTATAATGTTTTAGCAAAGTGATATATTTAATTAAGTGGGATAGCTAGATATAATCAGATATATTATGTGTCTTCTCTTTGTGAATAATTATGGGATTAGGTCATCAATAATGGATAAGTATGGATCGTATTTGAAATGGTACCGGTGTCTAAGAAAGTTATGGTTACAAATCGATTTTAGGTTTTGTAAATGAATAACTGAACAAACTAAAGGATATTTGGTTCGACTAGGAAAAGGAAAAGAAGTCGGAATGAAGGAAAATAAGGGGAAGAAAATGATCTCTCTTTGAAACTCGTACTTGTTTTTTGTGTATAACCGATCTCAGTTGTGTTGAATATTTCACATTCCATAAATGAACATCTTACATACATGATGGTCTTGTCCAAGTACAAGAATAATTATGAACTATGAAGAAATAAATTTGTTTGTCGAATTGCTAGAGTTTCAAATTGTTAATTATACGATTTAAAATACTTTTTTTTTTTTTGGTAGGACGTGAAAGTCTTTCTCTCATGACTTTTAACATCACTGTATTTGCAGAGCTTGAATTCAAAACTTCTAATTAAAGTAGAACATCCCTTTTGCCAGTTAATTAAGGGTTCATCGGTAATACAGAGTACTGTTTTAAATATATAAATATAAAATGAATTATTTAATTTAATAGTTGGTAAAATCAACCAATAATTATTATTACATTGATTCACTAGATAAGAGCATCCAATGTTACTAATAGAACAAGCATATCCACTAATTAAAATATTACTTAATAATCCACTAATATAATACTTAATTAATCTTGCATCATCTACATTGTGTTGCATTTATGCGTTACCAACTGCCACATAAATATATGCGGAGAATTGACACGATTTGTTGCATTGTTATCCACTAATAACATTAAATTAATTATAATGGGGTTGAATATTTTTCATAATTAATATTAATTAATTAGCATAATAGTAAAAAGGAGACAAATTATAAAGGAGGTTTTGATAGTGCAATCATGTTAGGATTCCAATTCCAATGTCAATAAAATTAGGTGGAATCCCACACATATATACACAATTTGGGTGTTTTTGTTTGAAGATACCCCATGAAGTATAAGTGAGATACAATTTGGGAAGTTAAATCATGTTTTTTTTTTTTTTTTTGAGGTAGATATGAATCTTAGGAAACAGTATAAAACCTAGATTCTTTATTGGGTCAAATCTAAAGATTACTTAACTAGCTTTGGTTGATAACTTAATTGATATGATATGACTTTGCTTATTCATCAAATGTTTTATTTTTACTTTTATTGGTTATGTTTATGGTTGGTAGACCTGGTAAACGGGTCAATCGGTAGGATTCTGGTCAGGTTGATTCGAGTTTGGGATGTTCGAGTTTGCAAGAATTTAGGCTGGGTCGGGTTGGTTTATTTTTGGGTGGGTTGTTTTCAAGTTATTTGAGAATAACAATCAATTTTCGATAATAAACATTCAGGTCGGTTTGAATAAGTTCGGGTCAATTCCAGTTTCGGGACGAGTTAGATTCGGATGTAGGTCGGATTCAGGTTGATTATTCGAGTTAGGTCATTCGGTTTGGGTCAGTTTTGTTAAGTCTCATTTATTTTATATATACGCGCGGTCTTTTATACGACAATTTGACCATTGTTTTATCCATTTATATATTAATATTATAATTACCGGTTAAAAACTCTTTATAGAAGATCTTTTTATAACAAATGTAACTATGTAAGAATTATATTATAAAATAATATAGTTTGTAGTTTTTACATGATCAAAGTTCTAAAATTCTTACCTCCAAAAAGTTAAATAGGAGGAACATGTTTAAAAAGAGTGAGTAAATACTTATGACAGTAAAATTTTCAATTGAAAAACTTAAATTGTCCGAATGCTTTTTTTTTAAAAAAAAAAAATTAAGATTAGGTATGAGGTACTAGATAATAAATGCTCCACACAATACTGAAATACAATCGTATTTAGTTAAGTAGCTAAAAGAGTGATTTAATATAATTTTTGTGGAAAATGATCTTCAAAAAAATCATCGACTTTAAAAATTCCTTTGGGATTAGATCTATTAAACAACTTTAGGTCCCAATTATATACGTCTATGCCAGAGACGTCTATATTAACCAATGCTAAGGAAACCTGGCGTTTATATTAACCAATGCTTAGGAGTATGTAGTTTCAAATTAATGCACAAATAGGATCCTACAACCAGATGTATAAAAGCATTGTACATCAGGCTCATATAATGTATAAACTATCCATAGCCCAATAAAAAGAAAAAGAAAAAGAAAAATTTACGTATCATCAACAACTTAAAACCCTTCTATAATTCTCTCTAATAACAGTAACAACAAACTTCATTTTCCCCTAATTTTGATTCTAAGATGGTTGAAGGGAAGCAATAACTGGCATCATCGTCAAGGAGGAAAAATGCATCTAACGATATTCCGCTGAAAGAAACACTTCTCGAGCTAAAAATATTGAACCAGATTTGTGAGACATTAAATTTTGACGATATATTAAGCGTTTAAAAATACCAGCTATTATGAAAAGAATACGAGCTACAAAATTCGAACATATAAGAATATGAGCTAATGTAAAGGAATAAGAGCTTAAGAAGATCACAAACTCAAAAATACAAGTATATAAGAATATCAGCTATTAAGATAAGAATATGAGCTATTAAGATAAGAATATGAGCTAATGTAAAAAGAATACGAGCTTAAAGTGATCATGAACTTACAAATACTAGCACATAAGAATACGAGCTATTAAGATAAAAAAAATGAGCTAATGTAAAAAGAATACGAGTTATATATTAAACTAATCGAGCTAATATAAGAGAAAATGAGCTAATTCACAAATACGCTGAAATTCTACAAAAATAAAACAAATCACAAGATAAGAAAGTGAATTAATAAGTCGAGCTATAAATAAAACTACTTGAGCTAATGATAGAGAAAACGAGCTAATTAACAAAGACGTTGAAATTCTTTAAAAATAAAACAATTCGTCTAATGATTCAAACAATATGAGCTATTTGACAAATATGTTAAGTAAGTACAATAGAGTGTAAGATACGAAAAGAATACGAGTTATATAATATAAAAAGATAAGAGCTTAAAAAAATCAGCTTGACAGGAAGGCGTCATATGTAATTGTCTTTCCAAAATCATTGATTTAGAGGTAAATGTTTCAGTTTCCATTGAAGTGTCATGCTCCTTCCAAGTTCCATGTTTGATACATTTGATGTTTCATCCTCCATCGAAGATTCATCCATCGTTGATGGTAAAAATTGATTAAATTCTTATTGATTCTAATTGAATAAAGAGAGATATAATGATTGATATAATATAATAATTTAAGGAATAAGATGGGATTCATTAACTGGATGACGGAGGAAGATGGAGAGGTGTTAGAGAAATATGGAAGCCGTTAAAGAGAGAAGGGGAATTGGATTGGAAATTAGATTACATTATTTTGTTTTTCCCTTTTTCTTCACTTGCAAAATTAATAGAAAAAGGACTAAAATAACCTTGAATGTACAATAACATTGTACATCCGGTTGTATAGTCCGTGAACTGAAATTAATGACATAGGGTATTATATATTCTACTAGTATCAATCCTTAGTTTCAGAGCTTTTGGTGTTTGGTTTAGTTCAGGCCATATTCTGTTTATTTAATTGGTCCTAACCAAATAGGATGATGTTCTTGTTTTTCAAGACCAATTTTGACGGAGTACAACTTTTTATATAACTTGACTATTTTACCTTCGAATAATACAATACAACTATAGTAGTAAATCAAAGTTTTCGATCTATTATTCAATCTAAGATCGAACCAAAATTTTACATCCTGTTATCAGTTCATCTGCTTTTCCATTTCTATCTTCGCTTCTATCCGATTGAATAATCTAATCCAATCCAATCCAATTTTAGACAACACTCACACCCTACTTGTAACACTTTCAAAAAAAAAAAAATACACAAAAAAGTGCTTAGAAATGTGTGATTGGCTAACAAGTATGATCATCTAATCATTTTGTTATTGAAAACTACTCTTATCTACCGCAAAATAAAAAAGATCAACAATGTTGCTTTATTAAAACAAAAATCCATTGTAAAATTGATGCGATCGATTGCATTGACCACATTGTATATAAATTTAATGAAGGAGACATTACATCTTTAATTTATAAATTGTGTTTATTCTAATGTGGCTCCTTTATTAGTTTTTTTTTTTTTATAAAGTTAATCGATCTAGTGTTCTATCAATGCCACACAAATCAAAAATTTCAAGATAGTCCAATTGTGTTACTTGGACTAGGTCGGTTTGGAAAAGAAAAAAAATGATTGAAAAATTATACTCCCTCAGTCTCGTTTATTTGTTTATTTTTTTTTTTTTGGGATTTTTTTTGAAGGCAATTGATTATCAACACTGAATTCGGTTCATTTGTTATTAAATAATTGGTATTCGTGTTAAAACCAAAGATAAATAAATGGCCGGGATGAAGGGATTATTAGACTATTAGCTAGAGATCATTAGCATTAAATTTCCAATAACAATTGAATTAGCCTATAATTAAGTACTCCGTATTTTAATACTTAAGAATTTATATATATATGAATTAAATATTTTTAATTTTTAAATTAGATAGATAAAAACATATGCATTGTAAAAAGACTAAAACCATTCACATTTCTAAATCAATCGAAATTATGAATATATACGAACCCTAGAAAAATTACAACCTTATTAGTTGGACATACAAAAACTACAAAATAAAAAGTCGCCATCCTTAAGAATACCTTAGAAACTATCAATACCAATAAAATACCAACTCGTACCTTACCAATATTTTAGATACTCGTATTAGATACTAGCTCTGTTCTTTTCACTTTAAATTCAGCTCATTTCAGCTCTATTCATCTCAGCAAACTTTAATTCAATTCAACTTCAGTTCAGTTTAGCACAATTCAGTTTCATTCAACCCAAAGGAACAAGGATTACGAGGAAGCGAAAATACTGTCAATTTTGAAAGGCCATTTAATTCCAAGAGCCAAGGTTTTATTTAAATCATGTACTCCTATCAAATTGGCCTTATAGCTTATAAGCTAAGGTCTTGATCAACAAAGTGAACGCGTTTACGAGGATTTATTTCCAACTTAAATCTTACGTGCATGGCTATGAACTCTTGATAATAAAGCATGCATTTATAGTATGATCGATACTCAATTTTGTATAGGATTTATATATATATGGCTTAAATTTAATTAGATATTACTTCAATTTTGTGTTGTCTTTTTCTTTACCTTTGCTTATAATAGCTATATTTACTACTTTTGTTTGGACGTAATCGATTTATATAGTATGTACGTTGTACTTGTCATTTTTCTATTGCTATTTTTCTCGATCGATGTGCTACTTTTTTTTTTCCTTTTAAGATTAAATAAGATGGTGGATGCATTTTGCTTTGTTAAAATTGATGTGTATTAGAGGGACCATTTATTTGAAAATGTGATTTTAGTTAAAAAGTTTCATTTGAAAATGTGTAACAAATAATTCAAATGGTTCTCAGAAGATCATAGTGTGCTACCGACTGAGGCACCGTACATTAGGAATTAGGGCTGAATGAAGCTGAATTAAATTGAAGTGAGCTGAAATAAATTGAAATTTGCAGAGGTGAATATAACTGAAATTTACTAAGCTTGACTGAAGTGAGCTGAAAAAGACAGGGCCTAACTAGTGTAATCGGCTAGTGTCTGGCTCAATTTTTTTTGGCAACACTTTAGGGAAAATTTACACTCCGTAACTCATTATTGTTATTCCTCTTTCTTTTGAATTAATGAAAATTTACCCTCCGTAACTCATATGTGTGTCGGTCACCGGATATAATGCGATATTAATTAATGAAAAATTCTATTCTTATTTTTTTATTTTACTTAATTTGTATAGTTATTAAACATGATAAATGTCATGTATTTGAATATTTTTATTGATTAGGGCGAAAATAATTTCGTACAAGAGGAAAACAAAATGAGCAACATTATGTTCGTCTACATGACTCAAATGTAAAAAACATGCATATTTCTGAAATAGCATAGGATGGAACAACAATTATATGAGTATTATTTAGGTTTGGTGTCAAAGGATAATTCCCTACATTTCACCCATTTTGTCTCAATTTGAGAGGAAAAATTAACATTATCAATAAAATTGAGGGATTAAATTCTTATCGCATTTTTTGTATATTTAAAAATTCCGTAATTTATAGCTCAAAAGTTTTTAAACGGTGTAATATGATTTCATATATTGCTATCTAACTTGACGTAATCAGGTTGTAGTTTAGTGGTTAAATCTTGGTTGAAATTTCCAAAAAATTCAGGTTCAAACCTCCCAAATAACAATTTTCCGTACCAAAGAGAGCGGTTGTCGATCTCTTCGTAAAAAAAATTTTAAAAAAATAAAACTTGACGTAACATTGTTCTTATCTATTTCCCTACTATCTACCTTCTTTTAAGTCCTTTTCTTGATTTGCTTTCGTACAATAATCTGGAACAAATTTTAGAATATTTTATAAGATCTAACTCCACTTATTATAGTATATATATATAATAATATATCGTTTCAATTAATCATATATATTCGATCTTTGATATACAATGATATATTGATATACAATCATACATCGACCGTGCGTTGACAATTGGAATTAATTATAAACTATAGCTAGTAGCCACATAAATATATTTTCATTATCATGTCATTTCTCATCAAGATAAGCATCAGTTTTAATTAATTAATAAACTCCCAATTATTTCTCTTTTTGCTCGATTAGGGATTTAGCGGAGCCAGGACTTAAACTCAGCATGGGTGAAAAATTTCAGGAAAAACTGATTGTGGGATAAAGGAAACTCGAAAAAAATTGGAAAATTTTAACTAAAAACTTTAAAATTCTTTCGGCAGTGGAGAGAGCGTTCCTGCCAGGCCTCCCCTAGCTCCACCACTCGAATTTTGGAGTTGATCGATAAGCATGATCTTGTAGGGCAAATATATGCATGGCTTATAGTTATATGCATGGGTAGTATTGCCCAAAGTGGAAATTTGATGATCAAGTCTCTTAAGATGTGATCGACGACATAAAAAGATTATTTCCACTATTTTGATATGAAATAAAATTCCATACCACAAGAAGTATATTCTAACTTTATTATAAACATCAATATAGTGTCTTTCATTAAAAAAAAAAAAAAGAATATGTAAGATGAAAACTTATGAATGATTAATTAGACTCGTATTTGTTTTGACAAATTAGTTTGGATATTCGACGAATTTCAGCAATTTTTGAATATGTTTTTTTGAACGTTTAAGAAGATTTTAAGTAATGAGATAATTTTGCTAGATGCAAAAATTGTTTTATATTAATTGCAAAAATAACTACTTATACATTATAAAAAAAAATGTGAAGAAAAAGCTCTAATGAAAATCAATGTGTCACATATAAGTATTTTTTGTAAGGTTACGATAATATTCAAATAATTTATTGGAATACTTTATTATCGAACTTAGCACAGTATCAGAATCATGAGTTTTTTAAAAGAAAAGGCAGGAAAAGAAGAAGAGAATTTGACGCAAAATATGATAAAACCGTGCATAAACATATTAAAAATCGATCATCGTCACGAAACAAACTCGATCCAAGATCAAAATGATAAATCTATCATCTATGGATGACCAGATTTGACGCAAAAGAGTAAGATAGTAAGATCTATGCCAACACATTTAGTTTGCCACTAAGAAAACCTATGGGACATGCATGGTTTGGTAGCACCATAAATGACTAATATTGAAAAACATGGTGCAACATGATCCATGGGATTTAACTCATAAAAAGGAGTACTACAAATTTACAGACCAATTTCCAACACTCATGCATTTCCTCTTGCTTTCGTAAAATAAAGCTACTAATTCATTCTTGTCTAATGGCCTAGTGGAGCTAGCTACTTGATTTTGTTGGAGGGCTACTTCAATATGTTCATCATTCCACTCTAAAAACATTGAACATATACTAGGGTAGATCTCGCACATTTGCGGTATATTTAGAGGTTTTATTTTTAGTTATTATTTAAATATTTTAAATTGATACTCCGTACATCATTAATTTGTCATATACCTCATTGTATTTCGATATGAGAAAAAAAAATGAAGTACTCCGTATAAACTAATCAAAAGAATTTAGTAAAGTTGTAAAATGTGTTTGATGAATTTTTTTCTTTAACATCAAACTAATGATTACAAATAATAATTTTTCTCAATTTATGTTAA
>VHZZ01000079.1:80595-95598 GCA_009801015.1 Silene noctiflora
TGGGACAAATAACATATTAAGAACTATACCATCTTTTATCATAATTAAAATATGAGAAAAAAATAATACTTCGTTCATACCATTGAATTGTTTACAATTTATATTTTACCCTATTCCGCTTGATTGTCTACATTTCTATATATGGATATTTTTTTATCAATTAAATGACCCACATACCCTTGTCTACTTTTATACCTTTTGGTGGGTGGGTGCCAAAATATGTGGAGCTTACATGAGAATAGTTGTGCAAGTAAAAATATGAAAAGTAGAGATATCTCATTTTCTTAATATTTGTGCAAAAAGTAAATGTAAACAATTCAATGGAAGGGAGGAAGTAGTAAATAACACAAAATTTATACTCAAATGAAAGCATTTTTCGCAACGAATCCAAATATCTAAGTTTCTAAATGTTTTGCATTATACTTTTTGGTTARATTGATAATYAAAAAAWTCTTTTATGTAAAATACARCTTTGATATTAAAAATATTACATAGTATCTTTGTCATAATCTTGGAAGATCTTATAATATACTTTCCTAAAACTAAAAAAGATGATGTAGACGCTCTAATATCGCTCGAAAAAAGCCTCTTTTAATAATATATATAGATATAGATTACTCCCATGAGTCCCATTCCAAGCGAGACGCAAGATTTATACAGTAGAGGGACTCAATCCATTTGTCATCTAATAATTGTCCCTTCTTCTTTCTTTGATCTTTGTGCCAAAACCAAAGATAAACAAGTGACCGTAACGGAGGGAGCGCCACATAATTCAGACTCAACTTGATTGTCGTACAACGGCAATGATCAAGTGTATAAATTGAAAATCTCTTTTACAGAAAATTGTCATTTAGAAATATGAATTGGAATTCATGGAGTATGTTGTATATATTAACCATATTATATTGAGCTAGGTTAAATTCAAACCCCATTTATTTACAATCAATTATTCATATCCATATCCATCAAATCCCTTCATCAAGTTAGACAACTGCCCAATATATCCAGAGTTAGCTACTGCGTAGTTACTTAAAAACCATTAGGGATATGACAAGCGAGGGTACGTGTTGGACCGGATGATGGGGGTGGCCGAACGGATGTTAGGTCCTCTGTCGTCCTTGGCGGCAGGTGACCATTTAATCACCCTTCACATTAGCTCAAATACAAGCAGGTGCAGATTAACATCCACTCTTGCTTTCTTCCTCACGTCTCTATTAACTTGTTTTGCAGTTCAACTTCAATCATATTTTATTCCTATTCCTATTCCTATTCTTATTCCTATTCTAACAACAGATCATCAAAAGCGCAACATGTATTCCAATTTTCCAACTTCATATTGTGTTCGTATTCCTATTCCTAGTCCCAATTAATAGGTTTGTTTCTACTCAGCGTCCTTCTCCTAGTAGTACTATTTTTTTTCTAAGTTAAAGAAACTAGATTGATTAAAAATCAATCTATACCAACCTTTCGGATGAGAACGGTAAACGAAAATCGACGATTTTCAATTACCAAGAAACAAGCATTGAGTAAAAGGGCAATAACAAGAAACTCTCGTAATCTCATTAGAAAAGAGTGTCTCTTTAAAGCCCCAAAAATTAAAGAATAGAATAACATAAATAAACTTAAGATCTGAAATTTAATTACAAACAATTCTACAGAAGAAACAAAGACATCTACACCCCAAATGCAATGTATGAAAAATTCTTGAAATATCACTCTTACATTTCTAGTATCAAGAATGATCGAGTACAATCAAATTGAAGATAAATCTTGTAATATTACTATTTAATCCTTAATTTCTAAGTCATGATACTAAAAAGAACCCTCCTAGGCTAAAATAGAGAGTAAATTAAAGTCTAGTTTTTAAGAAGGTGAAAATCAAGAAAGAAAACTGAAATTTTTCAATTAAAAGGCTAAAATAAGACAAGAAATCTACATAATCATAGATAATAAATACGGGAGAAGTTGATTACAAATGAATATGTAGAAAAAAGATGAAGAAGATACATGAATGTTGGGAGGAGGACTAAAAAAAATTTCACATCTATCAAATTCCAAGGAATTTGAGAGAGTTTCTCATTCTTCTTTCTCTCTCTATTGAAAGAGTCGAGGAGAATTTATAACCAAAGTTGGAAACTTTATTGTTTCTCCTAGTATTACTATTATTTTTTTCTGGTGCAAAAGAGGGGCAAAGCCTCAAAATTAAATAGCTACAATACGAGATAAAAAAAACCCTAAGACATCATTTCTAAGGATAGAACGCAAAGCAGGAGGTGGATTAGTTAAAATAGTAGAAGAGGGACTCGAGTCAACGTCTTGATTTGCCAGTGAATCCGTTGCGCGATTAGCTTCTCTATAAGAATGATCAACACTGACCACCCATCGAGCTTGATTAGTTCCTTGCATCGCTGGACTAAGGGTCGAATTCCGTTACACAAAAGCTGCTCTCCCCGAAAAAAATTCACGCAAGTTTTATTATCCATATGAACCCAAAGTTTAGTAATATGTAGGGAACGAGCGTGTTCAAGACCTGCTAAAAGAGCGCGCATCTCCGCTCTCATAGAGTTACAAATACCACAGGAGAACATGTAAGCCGAAACAAAATTGTCGGAGTCGTCGCATATGATCCCACCACATCCAGCAGGCCCCGGGTTCCCTTTTGAAGCCTCATCGGTATTTAGAAGAAACCACCCAAGCGGTGGTGGATGCCATCTGACGTAAATCTCTTCGTAAGCCGCGCCCAGAACTGAATTAAAAGGAGAAAACGGATCAAATGCATTGCTTGAAGTCGTGTACTGTTGTTGGAGAAAACAAATGGGCTCTATGGGATTCTCTTCTCCCCGACCGAAAACAACATTGTTCCTCCATTTCCATACCCACCAACATGTTATTGCAAATTTCATAGGCCAGTCTACGGGCGGTGTTGAGAAGAAGATATCTGACGGCATAAGGAGACCAATTTGAGACCATAACTCGACAGAAAACGGGCAAGAACGGAGGAGATGATCGGATGTTTCGTCTTTGAGTAAACAACGAGGACATTTTGGGTCATTTGAGAGACCTCGACGCAATCTATTATAGTTGCACATAATGCGCCCGTGGGATGCTAGCCACATAAACATACGAATTCTTTGTTGCACCGATATTTTCCATATGAGATGCCAGTCTACTGGATTAGGAATAGAGGGCAACTCGTTCGGTCAAATGAAAGCAAGGGCTGACTTAATCGAAAATTTACCGTTTGATGTACCGCTCCAAAAAATAGCATCTTCAATGTATGACTCGGAAGCTAGAGAGTAGGCTTCGATTTTGAGTAAATCTTCCCTTGGAAGGTAATTTGAAAATAAGTCCCATTTCCAACTCGAAGTTTCATCTCACATCTCGCTAACACTAGCTCCTAAAATCGATTCGGGGATAGATGAAGTAGCTTTGCCCGAAAGACAGCCCCCCTCGACCCAAGAATGATCCCAGAAAAGCGTGGTCCCACTGTTACCTATAGCCACCGAAGTCCCTGCGTTGACAATCTTGGCTTGTGAAGTGATCCCGTCCCAAACATTAGACAAATTCGGTTTGGGTTTGGAACATATCGACATCGCATCTTTCGTTGCAATAATTAGCCCGGAGGACACGAGCCTATAGCTTTTGTGGTTCAGCGAGGATTCGCCATCCCTAGCCCACCCACGCTCTTGGGTTTTTGAATCGTGTCCCAGGAAATTAAATGGACTTTCCTCGTATTTTCATCTCCGCCCACAAAAATTTTCAGGTTTTCCTATCCAGCGAGTCACATACGGTTCGAGGATCGGCTGAACTAAGGTTGCTCGACCTGCTAAAGAGAGATGTTTAGTTTTCCACCCTGCACGCTTCTTATTAAACTTTTCTTCCAAATGAGCAAACGTGACCCTCGTCACCCTCCCATTAATAGTTGGAACTCCCATATAAGTGCCTATATCATCAGTGATGTCGAATCCTAAATAACTCGATATTATCTCGCGATTATCCATCGAAGTATTTGCGGAGAAAAAAAATTTAGACTTGGTTATACTCACTTTTTCTCCTGAAGCTCGGCAAAAAAATGTCAATCACATCATCAATTATTTTGGCTTGGTCGAGAGTAGCTTCCGCAAAAAGAACCATATCATCCGCAAAGAACAAATTAGAGATAAGCGATCAATCTTTATAAACTGATATAGGAAGCCACCGCTTAGCTCAAACTTGTACATCAATAGTTTGTTGGAATTTTTCGAGGCACATAACGAATAAATACGAGGATAACGGATCGCCTTGACGAACCCCTCTAGTCGGTGTGAATTTTTCAGTTGGTTCGCCGTTCCATAAAATCTGCATAGAGGTAGTTGTGCCACATTCCATGATTGTGTCGAGAAGAAGAGTTGGGAAACACATGTCACTTAAGGTATCACGTATAAAGTCCCACTTAAGTCGGTCATATGCCTTTTCAAGATCGATCTTTATTGCCATCAGGCCCTTGCTTTCACGTTTTTTCTTCATAGAGTGAATTGTCTCTTGAAAAACGACAATATTGTCTGAAATTTGTCGACCTGGAACAAAGCCGCTTTGATTTTGAGAGATTAAAAAAGGAAGGACTTTCTTACCCTATTTGTGAGGACTTTACTAACGATCTTGTAAGCTACGATACAAAGACTGATAGGACGAAATTGAGACACATATTCCGGTCCGATGACCTTAGGAATCAACATTAAGTTCGTTTCGTTAAGTCCAATTGGCAATCCTTTCTCCTCAAGAGCTTTCAAGACCATGGCGCAGACATTGTTTTTAACAACGTCCCAATGTTTCTGATAAAAAAGGGATTGAGTCCAATTGACAATCCTAGTAGTACTATGAAAAGCTCATAATATCTCCAACTAAAATTAGGATTGTGTATTATTGTCAGAATGTAGTGTCTATATGTAGCATTCTCATTCTTTTGGTTACATATCAACAACTCTTCACATATCAGACGACGCTTTGTTCTATTTTCATAATATTGTTATCATTATTCTTGGGGTTCTCTCTAGTTTTCTTATTATTACGACTCAATTTAGGGAATATCATCACCTCTCATTAAGTCCTTACATGAGCGGACCTGAGTTTGTAGCCTTCGATTGTGAAGGCCATGGTCCTTATACTGGTATCTCCGATGGCCGTGTTATAAAATGGGAAGGTCGCACAAAAGGATATGCGAAATTCGTTGTAACTAGCCCACATAGGTATGTTTCTTCTAATCCTGTAATAGTGCTTTATATTCATGAGTTGTGTGTGAGTTAATAAGTTACATGAATCACTTATAAAATCACTAAATCTTATATTGATGAAGTTGATTTGTTTGGCTAAAAGAATCCATATATTTAGCCACCTACGGAAACAAGCTTGATCAAGATTGTAACCGTCTTATTTTATTAGAAAGGTGTCCCGATGTGAAACTTTGTAGTTTCCCAATTTAAAAAGTAATCTTTCTCATTATTTTTAGGAAGGACGGAGTTGAGCCACACTCACAGCTAGATGTAAATTCAGTTGAGTTAAATTCAAATCGTCTCAATTCGTGTGTTTTACATATTTCGGGCTGGATCAACTCATGTCATGTCGTGTCGTTTCAATTTTCAAGTTTTACGTATTGTTATTATGTCATTCAGATTTGAGTCACTTAAGAAGGGGTCATAATTAGTAAATGTTCACAAGAGATTTAAGTGATTTGAATCTAAATGACATAATAACAACACGTAAAACTTAAAAGTCAAAAGCCTAACAACTCTTCCCCCAAATACGAGTGGAATAAAAGATTTTCTTTACTCAGAGAACAACTACATACACCTCATGGCCATTCCCTTGGAAAAATTTTCTAGTTTTAGGCTCTGTTTGGTAAAACTACCTGAAAAGGTAGCTGAAAACTTAAAAGGTAACTGAAACGTGAAAAGGTAACTGATAAGGTAGCTGAAAATTATGAATTGATAAGGTAGCTGATTATATAAAAAAATGTTTGGCAAATTAACTGAAAAGGTAACTGATTTTGATGAAATGACGTAAAAGAATATGACAATTATTTAATAGTATAGATTTAAGGGGTGAAAAGGGAAAATCAAATCAAATCAGGTACCTAAAATCTCAAATGCTACTCTAGGTAGTATTTCATTTCAGGTAGCTTATTTGGTTAAATGAGCTACTTGCCAAACGCTGACAAACAAATAAGGTACCTGAAATTTTGGTCAAATAAGCTACTTTGACCAAATCAGGTACCTGAAATGCCTTGCCAAACAGAGCCTTAAAATGAGGTTTGGTCGTTTGGAAGCACAAGCCTTCTTTTCATTTTCAAAGGTTGGCGCGAAAGACTACTATCTACTCCGTATGATTAAGGGCATAAGATTAGTCGTCCTTTATTTTAATGTATAATACTAATATGAGTCACTTCATGTAAAATTAGATCATTCTCATTTGATATTTTAGCATATAACCAACCATCTTTCAAGAGATTGAGTGTTTGGTAAATTGTTGTAGGCCAAATTGTTGTAGGCCAAGACTCTGTGATAGACATGATAATCCAACAAATGCCGTGGGAAGCCCTTGGGATTGAAGTTTGATATGTATACATTGCTGATTTAAGCATGGGTTTGATGAATGTGGGTAGTAAGGGTGGTGTCACCACATCAATTTCTACTGGTATTACCGGAGTTCCATTCCGATTTCTAAATGCATTGGATATAGACTCCAACTCCGCCACTCCGAAGCTGTTTACTTTACCAAGTATCATCGATGGTAATTACTCCATATCTCAACCCTTTTTTTTACTCTTTCCATTACGCTTGATAATTGATATTCTTGAAATATTTCCGTTCATAGATGTGGTTCAAATTAATTACTCCGTAACAGTTTATCGCTTGTAAATTGACATAAATAACCTTGACTTGAGAAAGTTTTGTGACTTTATTTTATGTATTACAATATCGACATAATCTATGTCAAAGAGTTTGATCATTATCCTAATTAAATTACCTTATTAGCATTAAAATTGTCATCATGGCGAATTTTCCTTGTAAAAAAATACCCGACTTAATATATGTAATTTCTGTTGTAGGGAATATGTAGAAGCAATGAACAACTTCAATTACACAGGACGATTATTGAAGTATGATCCAAGGACCAAAGGTGTCACCGTGTTACTTGATGGTTTGGCTTTTGCTAATGGGGTTGCTCTAAGCGAAAGGAAAGACTTCGTCCTCGTTGCTGACACAACTGCATCTCAAATAAAAAGGCTTTGTTCGCTGGACCAAAAGCTGGAACGTCTGAAATTTTCGTAAAACTTTCTGGCATGCCTGATAATATTAATCGGAACAAGAAAAGTGATTTTTGGGTAGCCCGGAATCCCTCCAAGCCTGTTAAGTTTAATCAATTCGGTGAAATTATTGGATGTCTGGACACGCTAATGATCGTCGATTCAAGCGACGTCATAGAATTTCGTAATAGTATTTGGATTGGATCTGTTGTTCAATCTTATCTTCATTATATTTATAGTACTTGTATTTAGGGTCCATTTGATATGTAAATTTTGTATGCATTTGCGTGAACGTTTTAATTTTGAATAACCGTTATCATTTTCTTCTCCCTTTAATCTATGTAACACTAATAAAAAATAATCATAGAGCGGATAAAATAAATATGTCGATGGTGGTAAATTTCTCACTTGGTGTCATTAATAATGACTAGTGAGATACAAGATCAAAAACCTAATGCTAATGCTTGATACTCCGTATAAGTCACGAGTTCGCCTAAAATTAGGAAGAATATTAACAAACAAATGTAAACTAAATAAAGCTACATAAGAGCATTTTGACATTTATTTATAGGGTATTCTAAACACAATCCTAAGAACGACCTTTGTTGAGTCGGGGCAAATTAATTGATGGAAAATAATTGGAAATATGATTAGAGAGGTGGCTTGGTAAGAACATCTTTAAATTGATTTTTCGGTAACAAGTCGAAATTACGGTGGCGTCAATCCATGTTTTCCTAAGAATGTTAAAAAATGCAGTGGATATTTGGATATCTACCATTTGATATTCGACTTTTTTATGATAGGTCCAACTAGAGCCGGCAAAAGTTGACCCGACCCGACCGATACAACCCGAAAATTGGGTGAACCGAAACCGACCCGATAACTGATAGTAGCTTTATTTTTTCCAACCCGATCCCGACCTGAACCGACCCGACCCAACCCGTAACCCGATATTTTCTTAACCCAATTGATGACCCGATAATGAACTAGCTTAATAATGGTTTAAATAACACCAAATTGACATTCATCTGAATTATTTTCACTTGAAAGTACAATTAATACACTTACYTATTATTTAAACATAAAATTATCATTTAAAACTAAATACATAAGATAAAATATATGTCGATAACCTGACCCGACATCGACCCGCTAATGACCCGACCCGACTTGTCACCCGTTGATGACCCGACATRAACCGAACCGACCCGAACCCGTCACTGACCCGACATAACCCGAACCCGATATGACCCGACCCGCTTTAACCCGACTCATAACCGACCTGAGTGACCCGATTGCCACCTCTAGGTCCAACCAGAGGCGAGGCCAGGATTTCGATTTCGGTGTAGAAAAATATATACTCAAGATAAAGTGTATAAATAATTAATGTGAAAGCAGTAAATATTGGTGTAGCAAATCACGAAATTCTAACCGAATTTTTTGCTTTTGGTGTAGCGGCTGCTACACCACAACCTATAGTGGCCTCGCCCCTGGTCCAACAACAATACTAAACTTGGTTAATCCGACCACATTTCGATAGGAGTCATCATAAGCCTGAACACCTTGATTGCTGCAGCACTTTAATCCGTGTAATGGTGCAGCACTTGAAGTAATTGGCTTTAGGAAGATAGGATTTTGGATAACACAAAAATTTTAGAGTGACGATCTCTCAATATTGTTATTGAGAGACCTCTTGGCTCTTACAAGATGAGGGGAGAGAGTTATTTAATTATGATTTTTTATGTTATGCTTCCCACTAATTTAGTGAGAGACAGTATCTCGGAAGATCTACTGTTTGGATAATCTTTGTAATCCAAAAAAAAAAAAAAAAAAAAAAAAAAAAAAGTCATACTGAAGTAATTGACTTTAGGATAACGAGGACTCGAGAAGGAGGCAGCACTTTAATCCGTGTGAGAAGCGTAGGAAGAAATAGAGATTACGATTTACGAGTAAGACAGGTTTGCAAGCTTAACTAATACGCACTCATATAATTTAAAAATTAAAAAAATTAACACAAATACCTTTCTTAACTTACTGTTTTTCATTTGGGTCCCCATTATTCCATTCAAATTTTCCCTAAAAAAAGACCCCCCCGAAAAAACCCAGAAAAATAGGGTGAATCATACCAATTAATTAAATCAATTCCAAAAAAATGGGGGTTTTTTCCAATAAAATCTCAAAGGATGAACTTAAACCAGCAGATCATATTTATTCTTGGAGGAATGCCTACCTTTACTCTCATCATGGTCTATTTCTTTTCTATTTTTACTTTTTTTTTTTTTTGCTAAAAATTGCAGTTTTTCCTTGTTTATGGTAGTTATTGATTTGATCAAATTTAGAAGTTTTGTAATTGGTAATTTCTGGGTATAATTGGGTTTTTTAGTATGTTGAGATTCATGGGTTTTGAGCATTTTGTGTTATTTTGATTGTTTTAATTAATGGAAACCTAAGTTCAGGGTTCTTGGTATCATTTAAGATCTGTAAAAAACACCATTTTACTGATTTTAAATTTGTGAACATGATTTAGTCATATATTTGGAGTTGAATTTTGAATTATTTGGGTGGATAATTAACACTTTTGATTGTGATTAGGGGAAAACGACAAAGAAAATTGAGACTTTGTTTTATTTCAAAGAGGTTTTATGGGCAATTGATTATTTTTGGACTTGGGTTACCATCTTTGGTCAACCTTTGACAAATTTGTTCGAGCTTATTCTACTTCGTTTTTTATTAGAATCTGTATATTAGACACTTAGCGCACCAATGTACCATTATCAAATATTCGAATGTGGCATATCGGATTAACCTCGATGTGAACCAAAGTACTCCCTTCGTCCCGGTCAATTGTTGTCCTTTGGTTTTAGCACAATGACCAAGGAAAGGGGAGGGGGCTAATTAGTAAATGACAAGTGGAACAAATTGAGTGTGAATGATCAAATTGCTCTTCAAGTCATTCTTTTAAAATAGAAAGGATAACAATTGACTGAGATATCCCAAA
The DNA here is from genome assembly GCA_009801015.1 of Silene noctiflora. Lineage (NCBI taxonomy): Eukaryota > Viridiplantae > Streptophyta > Magnoliopsida > Caryophyllales > Caryophyllaceae > Silene > Silene noctiflora. The sequence goes on from VHZZ01000079.1 coordinate 90,876, forward strand.
TGGAATAGGACAACAAATGACGGACAGAGGGAGTATATGGGATTTGACATTGATGTGTTGAGTCATTAACTCACATTCATTTATGGAGGATACAATAAGAATTTTTGTGAGACAAAGGCTGTACTCCGTATTTGATAAATGTTGATTACGGTTTTGTGCATTGTAGAGCGATCTTTCAAAATATTAAGGTAGACATAGCATGTGATGAACTTTCGTAGTTGAAATTGCAGCTTCTTTTCCTGTGTGACTTTTTATTAATGTACCGACTTGCATTTCGTTCTTTGCTTCATGCTGTGTCTCAACATGTCAAGGCCGCAATAGGCCTGTTCTGTACAAGATAATACTTGCTTTTCCTTGTTGCATTGAACTCCACAGGCACTATTTGATCACCTTTGTATTGAATTTTGCTATCAAACAATGTCTTTATCTGACTATCTGGTAGTCAGTATATTAGTATAACAGTACTTCATGCTTGCTCACCAAGTGAGATGTTAGACGACCACGTATGAAAATAGAACATCAAATTGTTTTCTTAAAGAGTACAAAGGTTCATTTATGGTCCCAGTAGACGGCAAAGACTGCCTTTGAAACATTAGTACATTACTGCAGAAGAGAAGATTGTTTGGCTGCTCAAATTTGGCATGTTGAAGTCATTAGTGTGATACTTGTTTCTTACCAGTGTTCACCTAAATATGACAGTTGCCTTGCCTAATACTGTATTTGTTTAGCACTTTAGCGAGTCTTTCATGACACGGTTTTACACTTCTGCGATCAACTGAAACCCTTCATGTATTACTAATTTGTGGATTTCGGTATATGATTAATGAGTTGGTCTCACATCGAAGACTGCTCATATAAGGTTTTGTAGTTACTTATATTAATACTCCAATACTTCTTATTATTCAGGCATTTATGCTGGCGATGGAAAGGTAATACACTTCACAAGAGGACCAGGTCAAGAAGTAGGTACAGGAACCGTCTTGGATCATGTCATCTTTAGCTCCTCGGCTTCCTCTGACAAATCCCGACCCCCATGCCCAGTATGTGGCGACCAATCAGAATTAAGTGGGGTCATCTCATCCTGCCTCGAATGTTTCCTTTGGGAAGGTGAGCTTTACCGTTTTGAATATGACGTCTCAGCTCCTTTTTTCCTAGCCAAGGCACGTGGTGGTACCTGTACACTTGCTCGCTCAGACCCACCAGAAGATGTCCTCCGACGTGCTTCTTTCCTCCTCGAGAAAGGTTTTGGCGGGTACAACCTCTTCAAGAATAACTGTGAAGATTTTGCTATTTATTGCAAGACGGGCCTGATTGTAGTTACTGATCTTAGTGTGGGAAGAAGTGGACAAATGACTTCTATCGTGGCTGCTGTTAGTGCAGTTGTATCTTCCCCTCTAAGATTCCTGACCACTAGCTTTAGTGGTTTGGCCGTTGTGAGTTGTGGTATGTATTGTGCAAGTAGACTCGTCTCTGACATTGGAATTAGACGAGATGTGATGAAGATCCCTGTGGAGAAACTTGTTAGTCCATGTGTCATAGAGCAAGTTGTCGAGAATTTAACTCCGGCTAAGCTCCTGTGTGACTTGGATCAGCCAGCTGAGGCTGCAACCTTCAAGGAGGCTCCTGCTGACATAACTCTGACAGCTGAGGCTGCAGGTTGTAAAGAAGACTAGTATTTGTCCATCTTTATGGATCAATGTCGATGTTCCAGTGTATTTCTTCACGTCATTTCCCTTTTTCTTTTTTCGGTATAATGTGGGACCTAGCCGTCGTTATCTTGTGCTCGTGGAGGGAATAATTCTTGTCAAATTGCTTCGCTAAGGCTTTGAACTTGAGAATGTGAGATCCATGAATTGTAATTTATCTTTATTGATCAATGTTTTTCTTGTGTAGTACTCCCTCCGTCCCGGTCATTTGTTTTGGTTGAGTGGTAGGGTTTTATGATAGGTCAGTCTTGCGGTTCATCGTGCAGGGTAGTCACAGTGGGTATTAGTAGGGCGTTGAGTGGAGGGGTCAAGTAGGCGTCACGATAAGGAAAAGGCACATTGTTCTGTGTGGTCAAACGTGGAGGTCTTCGATTAGGACTCGGGTAATGATTATGCAGAGATCTTTGATTGATTGCAGACTTTAATTTAGTTTAACTCGCGTTCAATTTAGTGAAGATAATTTCAGTCTAAAAGAATATCGTCTTATCGTTTACTAAAATACACTATTTAAGGACTAATAAAAAATACACTATTTAAGGACTAATAAAAATTTGTTCCTGCTGTTATATCGAACTTGCAGTAGAAAAGAGAAGCGACAATGCTTTTTATTTACGGAACATCAAATATCCAAGCATTATTCGACTAGTTTTTAGTAATTAAGCAAGTAATGCCGAAACAAGAACACAACAACGTATCAATTCTCTTAAACATTGAGTTATTGATCAGGCAAAGATAGCATTAAACAACCTGGCCACCCTGGGAGGAAGATCTTCAAGTCTGTTATAAATCACTTCTTCTTGACTTAGTAATCCTCCTTCGGTTGCGAGTTCTTTTGCCACTTTAATAGAGTCTTCATCGACAAGTTTAAGATTATTAACATCCGTTAGCTTAATTCCCTGGTCACAAAGACCACATTTGATCTCCTCAATAATGACACTTAACTCGTGATTCTTAGGTGTCGTCCTGTCCATCAGGCCAAGTACACGGTTGCGAACCTCCTGATTGCGCCCATTCATGAGATAGAGTTTAACCGACTTATCTCTGGCCAATTCTAGACCATTCCGCAAAGCTATTGCTTCAGCTATCGCCACATGACAATCTGGATATCTGTCTTCCAGGTTGTAAGAAGCCGCCACAACGAATTTTCTTTCGTTTCTTATAATGCATCCGGCGCTAGCCTTTCGGAGTTGGTTTCAATCCGATCCAAAATACTCTAGGGTATAATGCGCATTGTTGTTGTTCAGAGAACGCATTAGACTTGGAGCCAGAGAAATAGCACCCCATAAAAGTGCGGCTCTGGTTGCTACAATGCCGACATTGCGAATGCCGATAGCTAGACGGTTGTCCTCCTCACCATCGGCATTCCTCACCTTTTCTTGGTTTATCAACTCAACTATCTGATGCACCCACGTTAATGTTAGTTTTGATATTACTCTGTTTCATTTTTGAAAATTTTGTACCATTGAATTTTACCTTAAAAATTGGTATTGCGCCCCAAATTTAAATGTGAACAATATAAATGACACGGGTATTAAAATCAGACGGTCCAATACCACAAAGGAGCCATTCACAGATATACTTGGTAAACGGTCAACTGGGTCGGGTTTCGGTCAGGTCACTTCGGGTCAGGTCCATTCCGTGTTTGCGGGTTTCGGGTCAGATTCAAGTCGAGTTGAATTATTTCGACGGGTCATTTTCGGATTACTTATTATCAAGTTATTCATGGATAATAAACAGTTTGCAATAATAAACATTCGGGTTGAGTTATAATGGATCTGGTCAATTCGAATTTTGGCACAAACTTGAATCTTGAGTTTGAATGTCGGATCGGATACGGGTCGGGTCATTTTTGCCAAGTTTATTCATAGATAACTATAATTATATCATATTAGTAACTAAACTTATTTTATAGACAAAAAAATTTAAAAACCGTGGATGGGTGTATGTATTACACGACTCAGAGTAATTAAGACCATGTAATGTATGGCCAAGCTTTTAAAAAGTGTGATTTTGGCTGAAAATCACAAATTGACCAACATACAAATTCCCATAAGCTAAAGATAACTTTATAGAAACTCAATAACCATCAATTTGATGCTTCTACCTTTTGAAAAGTACTTTTAAAAAATTAAGTTTGAGAAATAAAAACTCAATTTTAATAAATTAGACCAAATATGCTCTAAATACAAAGTAATTAACTATACAAAATTCAATTCAAAAAACTTTATATATATTGTTACAAACCAATATTTTGAGTACCTAGGTAGTTATGTTGTGTACATCTAGACCTGGTAAACGAGTCATTCGAGTCGGGTGAATTTCATGTGGGGTTATTTCGGTTTTGTAGACTTCAAGTCGGGTTCGGGTCATTTCGGATTTGGGTCATTTTCGGATCAACTATTAACAAGTTATTTGTGCATAATAATTAGTTTGAAATAATAAACATTCGGGTTGGGCTATTCAGGTTTGGGTCAGATTATTCGGATCGAGTCAATTTTGTCAGGTTTATGTACATCTATATATTTTTTTTTTAAAACGAAAAACAATTCTTTAAAAAATCCTATAAGTTCAGTTCAGATACTATAAGTTAAGTTAAGTTAAATTCAGTTCAGTTCAGTTCAGATTCTATAAGTTCAGTTCAGTTCAGATCCTATAAATTCAGTTCAGAAAACTTATATACGAAGTATTATTTTACAAATCGATGCAAAAATATTTGACATTAATTATTCAATACATATATACTATATATTTTTAAAACAAAATTATCACTCCTCTCATTATTTTTTATCGTAATGTAATCGTAGTATAATGTATGCACAACCCAATTTATATAAAGCGGAAAAACGTTACTATCTTATCTTGCGTTTTAGACTATATTTTCTTATCAATGTTTTCTATTAGCTGCCCACTAATTTCTTGTAAATTTTTTGTTTAGCAGCAGCAGCAGCAACAACAACAACAACAATAACAATTTTGAACTTTGCTTCATGCGATTAGGGCGACAAGCGAGCGATTAG
>VHZZ01000079.1:193451-221366 GCA_009801015.1 Silene noctiflora
CTTGGTCCTATCGGATACTAGAGGTGAGATGCAAGCCTTCTAGTTGCGATATGATCGCCGGGATTGATGCTCTCATCCGTTCTTATGGTGAGATGTAAGCTATAAGTACGCTTTTGACGTTAATAGCCACGTCCCGTGCAATGTTTGCTAAAAGATTTCCAAAGTAATGACTATGGTTTCCATCCATGTGTATTGTATTGATTGATCCCTTGATTACCTATTTCATATGATTCGAATTCTAATCTCATATCTATGTCATATGTTTGTCCATGTCACATAGTGCTTGTATTGACTTGAGGTTGTGTTATCATTTGATGGATTGATCAGATTATCTCATATGGATGTCTCATATGCCTTTGTTCATGGTTGACTTCACATGCATTGAATACTCTTCTTATGTCGTAGTACTTATGTTAATTGGTTATGTTTTATATGCTCTAATATGTTCTTGCTTATCTGTGTTTTGATGTAATATAGCTGAGAGAACCCTGAGTTACTCCCCACTAACTGTGGCATTCATTTTAAATTAATAAACAGGTTGCAGGTTGGTGATTATTTGGGGGATTACACAGAGTGAGCTAGCGAGCGTTGTTCATACGACGATTGACCTTTCGTTGTAGTTTAGTTTGGTAGTTAATATATAACTTTTGTTTAGGTAAGGGATCGGGATCCCTTTGTAACACCCTCATACACCAAAGTGCCTTACCAAGGCCACCCTAGGCACGAAAGTGTTACTATCTCGGTTACCCGAGGCAATGTATATCAAATAGACCATAAAGAAACGTACTTTAAATAAATAAGTTTATCTGATTACAAAACCAAACCCAAAACTGTCTAACAACAATACAAAAGTTCCAAAAGACAAAACAACTAAAGTAACAAAATTTCAGGACATAGCGGAAGACTCTTCTAGACAGCTCGTGGTGACACAACCCAGCTATCCCATGCGTATCCATCTCATACCTGCTCAATAACTGCTCACCATCCCCGAATGGATCACCACAGTTTTTAAAACAATTAAACGGGGTCAGTTACTGTATACACAAATCATGATACAAAAAGGTACAACACACAGATCACCAACTCCGTCACATGTCCACACACTTGACTACACACTAAAGTGTGTAGTCCTGCCAGAATACCCATCGCAACAGGCATTCCACGCCGCCAGTGGGGGATCGCAACCGTACCCACCAAATCCCCGCTCATCCATTCCGAGCGAAAACCCAAGTTCCTTAATGTGCACATCCCCTTTTGTGGCGGGTTCCACAGGGGGCGAATCAAGGGCGTGAAGTCACTCCCGCAAGTGACTTCATTCAGTAGAGGGCGCGCCTCGCGAACCACAAACAAAACATCTAATCACATTATATAACAACAATTACCAATACCATCAAGATCAACAATATTCACACATCAATTAGTCATCAACCACCTTACAAACATGTATACAATAACTGAGTAGGGAAACCCTACCTGAAATGCAATCACCAATAGCAATCAACGCAGCGGATCAAAAGCCTTCCTCTACGAAACCACCTCATATAACCAACATACCATTAAGAAATCACTACTAGGCCAAACAAATCCAAAACCCCCAAAACTACCTAATTAGGGTTTAACCAAAATTAACGGAACAACATAAAAACGATTCTAGAATCTTACCCACAACGCTACGGACTCAACGGCGTAAAGAACACTGAATTCCGACGACACAGTCTTTGGGATTTGATAGTAATGCGAAGAAGAAACAACAACGTACTTGAGTTCTCTCTTGAAAGGTTTTTAGAAAATGTAAAAGTGATAATGAAACTGACGGAAAACTTTAAATATCAATCACGCGTTGCTAACAAAACCCGACTGAAATAACCCACAAGACCAACTAACTCGATCGAGTGACACTTACTCGATCGAGTGACTCTTACTCGATCGAGTGCCACACGTACTCGATCGAGTACCCATCAGGCAGACTACTGACTCGAAACCACACTTACTTAGTCGATAGAGTAAGCTTTACTTGATAGAGTACCCAACAACACAGAAAACCGTATTATTACACCCTTACATTTATTTAAGTTGTAATTTGTATAAAATATTTTTTAAGCTTAAGTTTTGTTTTACGATTTAGTGATTCTTCGGTTTTCTATATCAAAGTTTTTAAAACATCGCTTTTCCGCTGCAAAGTTTATATTTATCTTCCGTAGAAATCCGGGGGTGTCACATATATAGTAAATACCCTTAGCAAACCATGGTGGTCGTTATTTGAAATTCTTTTATCAGGGTGTAAATGGTAAGAGGTTTTACTCAAATCCTTTTGGAGCTCAATTACTTAATATTATGTAGAAATCAATTAGTAATGGAAGACCAAGAAACTAATGTAAAAATCAAAAAATCAAAACAACAAAAAATATAAACTATACGAGATTAGCGGAAATAGATGTACCTTAATAAATTATTTTTTAATTTAATTTGATGAATATGATGTTGGGAAAAAATGTGAGGATTTATAAGATAGAGGAAAGAATAATGTATTGTTTAGTAACTTTTCATCTCCTTTGCTAATAAATTAGTTAGGAGTTAATGAGATTAATTAGCCATTTAATAGAGACTCTTGTGAATTTATATAAAAAAACGGTGAATGTTTGATATAGTCGGCTCTTGATTGTCTTCGATTTAATATTGCACCTCAATAATGAATTCGTCTCTTAATTATCACATCATACTACTTGAAGGGTTGGTGACGCGGAATTTTGATAATGTAATGTGACATTTAGTAATGCGAGGTGACATTTAGTCCATGTCTACGTAACTTTTAATGTTTACCACGGAAGAAATAACAATATTGGGATATGACTATATGAGTTCCTTAATCGTAACTTTAATAGTTGGAATCCCAAATTGGAAAAAACCGATAATTTTGGTCCTTTTAGTGTTAAAATCGTCTCATAGTCCGACGAGTCAACGACTCCGACTCGAGAAACCAATCGCCGATTGGCTGGCGACAAACTAGAAGTTTGAACAATCGAACACAAACAAAACTTGAGCAACAACAACAATAATGAAATCAAAAGCATCAAAATGCCAATTAATATGGCCATTCTTCGTCATCCTCATAATCCACATTATAGGTATACTCTTGTTCACTCGAGGCTTTCTTCTTACTCGAACTGAACTCCCCCATTTCAGCACTTGCTCCGACATTTCGCAGTCTCCTTGCTCTCCACCTTCATCTTCATCTTCTTCTTCTTCTTCTTCTTCGCAAAGTATTGGTAATGGTAATGGTAATGGAACTTGCTGGACTAAGCCGGTTATTGATCGCCTCGTTATCGTTGTTTTCGACGCGCTTAGGTGATCTTCGATTAGGCTAATTGATTTGCATTGTTTGATTTTTTAAATTAGGTTTTTCAATTGTGTGATGTTTGAATTTTGAATTTTTCAGGTTTGATTTTGTGGCGCCGAGTAGCTTTTTTCCAGGTTAGTTTTATCGTACTGATGATCCGAATAATTGTGCTGATTGTATCATGTTAGGAAGAATTGTGCTGAATTTATGTTGATTGGAAGTTAATTTGTTCTTGACTCTGGATATTAGATGAGTATTTAGAGGATACGATCTGCTAAAAGATTGTTGAAATGCCAATGTGTCGTTGAAATGCCAATGTGTTTAGAATTTTAAATATACTCAGACGGTGTTTTAAGGGCGTAATTTAGATTCTTGATGCATTAGGTGATTATGTAAGTTTGTAATAATTTGTAATTCTATTGTTAATACAGAGAAATAGCCAATAGGTAACGGCTGCCCGTTCTGTAACAGTGATTTATTTTTTATGATTACTATGAATTTCATACGCCTATAGGAGTTAGACCTGGCCCTTAGTTGTTTTGGGTAATTTCAAGTCACTTCGAGTCAATTTCAAATTGGGTGGTTTTAGATTGGTTCGGATTGGGTCAGACCGGCTCATTTCGAGTTTCAGGTGAAGTATGTGTCTTAGCCTGTAAGGTAGGGTCAATTTGCTAGGTCTATGTGGAGTATATGCTTATCTGTCAAATTGTCCATCAAGTTCAGTTGATTGTGTTACACTGTTACTCAACTCTTCACGCTTGGTGCTTTTGATTTGTAGAAATCATAAGTTACGTTACCTTGGTTTCTTGCATCTAGTTTGGATTTTCTTTCTTTCTATATGTGTTCTGGCAACAACATTTTTCTTGCACTGTCAAAGAAAAACAACAATTTCTCCCTTGCAGAGAAGAAACCATGGATGGATAAGCTACCGGTTTTACAAAAGTTAGCTGCTGAGAATGGAACATCAGCTAGAATTTTCAAGGCCATTGCCGATCCACCTACAACAAGTTTACAACGTTTAAAGGTAAAGGTCTTCTGTTGCTGACTTGCTGTGTCCAGAGGCAGACACACCTTCAACAATATGGCATAGATCCCGGGACACCAAATTTTTTGTTCGGAAAGTGCAATTTTTGTGCTATAATGACAAAATTCCTATAATGCTCAAAGCTACTCCATATATTTTTTGCACTATCTTTTTTCTAGATCCACTGGTGGTTGTGTGATCTGTTCAATAGTGTTTCATTATGTGATAAATTATACTCTCATAGTTTGCATGTGTCATCTGCCATTTGTTTTTGTTAAATAACTTCTGGATGGAATCCCCTTGAGCGCAAACAATTATAGCTCACTGTTGTCCGGTTTTCTTGTTTTTACTTAGGGATTGACAACTGGTGGATTACCAACATTTGTCGATGTGGGGAACAGTTTTGGTGCTCCTGCAATAGCTGAGGATAACTTTATCCAACAGGTTTAATTGTCCTCTTTGTTTTTTGTCCTTTTCCAGTTGATTCTTATTTCTATTCCATTTCCAAATTCCTATTGGGCCGGAAGGCTCACCAATCTTTGGCTTTGGAACATGATGTACTGCCATAAAATGGCTCCCTAAGCTCTCAATGCTCCTTGTTTGTTTAGTAACAAAATTATCAATTCATTTTACAATGCAAATTTTCTACCGAGTTATTTGAAAGCACACACTGAGCTTCTAACACAAGGGAAGGGCTTAAGATTACATACACCCGAGCCTCCCTTGCCCTGCCACATACAGGAGTCACTTAGGTCACTGCAGTTATGTTGTCGTACTGGACTACCGGTTGACTTATGTTTTAAGTTGTTCATTCAGTCATAGTTACTTTAATACAATACTAGGCGAAATCAGATCAGCACGGTGCTACTGCTAATGGTGTACTGATGTTCGGATTACTTCAATGTAATTTTCAATTTGTTCCATCTCTGTGTTTTGTTTTTGTGTGCAGCTTGTGCAAAATGGAAAGCGAGTGGTGATGATGGGTGATGATACATGGTTGCAGCTCTTCCCTCACCACTTTGGGAAATCTTTCCCATATCCCTCTTTCAATGTTAAAGATCTGGATACGGTATTTCTTGTTATATTATATGTCACATTTTTTCCAATTGTTTTTCAAGATTATGCAATTAGTTAAGACGTGATTCTCAAATCTTGCAATTTCATTTCTTCTTTGTAGGTTGACAATGGGTGTATAGAGCACTTGGTTCCATCTCTTAATGAAGGAGAGTGGGATGTGCTGATTGCTCACTTTCTTGGAGTGGTATGTTAGTCTAATTAATGCTCAAAATGTTCTCCAATCTATTACCTGCGAATTTGTATGTTCTATTGTTCTAGAAGAAGGTTTATAGCGTACAGTTGTGTTTGAATTTGTTTCTATTAGTATGTACTCGTAGTGGCGGATCGACATTATAATGACCGGGGTCCTTGAACATAGAAAACTATTTAGCAATTGTCTGCTCTACACATGAAAGGACACCCGAAGTTAAAAAGTAGGACACCCCATTTATCTCATGTTTGTAAGACTGTAACAACAAGTGTAAATTCAGCTTTTGTTTTTACCACAACGAGGAGTCCACCTGTTGGTGACTGCCACATCCCCTATATACTAAAAGAATAGGTGATTTTACAATTTTTCCCTCCAAAAAGCATCTTCCTAAATAAAGAAGTTTATGACAATTTAAGTCCATTCACTAAATAAGGATATTACTAATTACTATTTAGTTCATGAAATTATTATATTTTCATTAAAATTAATCTTTTTATCAAATTAATCATTTTGATTAAATTTTAAACTATAATCTATTAATCCCCTTATGTACTAAGAGAATAAAACTTCTTTAAAATTTTCCCTCCAAATTGCTCAAACTTATATATGGAAACAAATTAAATTTTCATTTGTTACACTAATCTTCCATTTAAAAATAATCTTTTCATCACTAAACTTAAAAATATAATCTTTTAACTAATATAAAACAAAATTGGTATCAAACTATAATCTATACATAAATGTTAACCCTATTATTATTGACGTGACGAAAAAAGAATTTATTAAAATAATTTGAGGTAGTAAAAATATTTTTATAAAAAACACACTTCATAGAATTATTCTATTGATTAATTTATTTATATATATATAAATCTAAAATCTATAAGTAATAGAGTAAAAACTAAAAGTCTATATATACCGCGCATTAGCGCGGGATCTAGACTAGTTAGATTACTAGGTGTATAGACTTCTGCATTACTGATTACTCCATTGATGGTTTAAAAGCAGACTAATTTTGAAATACTAAATATGTACAATGGTCTGAACTCAAGTAACAAAATAAACAAATACACTCCAAGAAAAAATGAATGAAGTGCTATTCATTTACTCCCTCCATTCATATCCAGACATACGATTCACTTTTTGGACACTATTCATGAGTGAATAGAATCTTTGAGATTCTTTGCAATATATAAGAGAAAATACAATTATGTAGGATCTTGTTTGATTCGTCTTTATAAGTACAATAAGAATATCAAACTTTTACATTTTTTATAATTTAAAATTAAAGTTATTTACGTTACAATTTGTGCATCGGCAAGAGTGTAAAAGGGAAATGGTGTATATGGAATTGAATAGAGGGAATATTTTCTTATTGCTTACGTCCCACTCCATACTAAGAAAATTACTACAATTACAACACTTCAAAAATAAAAAGGGAAAAAAATCTTCAAGTCCCTCATGACGAATAGAAAATATACATACTCCTTCCGTTATTTTTTATTTATCGATTTAGAAGATTTCACAAGAATTAAGAAATGGTTGGGAAAAGGTCTACTAATAATTAATTGAAATAAATGACCTTTGGAAATAGTAAAAATAGCTTTTTACATCAATCAAATAGCTAAAACATCATTTTTCCCTAATAATTGTTGTTTTGGAAAATGTAGATAACATTTAATAATGGAAAACCGTAAACGACAAATAAAAAGAAAATTTTGATATTTTCTAAAACGACAAATAAAATGAAAGGAGGAACTAATATATAATAATCTTTATTTTAGTGATAATGAAGCTAGATGAGTAGACGACGTCAAGTCATTTTGGGATAAGTTATGTATGTATATATAATTACCACTCAACAGTATTTGATTCTAACCCAACCAAAACCCATATTCTCCAAACCTGAAGTCCACTTGACCTGCACTTTATCCAAACCCGAAATTAGCCAACTCGTGACCCGCCTTACCGACCTATTAAACATATCTAGCTACGAATAATAATTCATCAAAGAAGGGACACCGCAAAAATAGTTTCTGAATCTGTCACTGTGTACTCCTATATTTATATAGTCAAATTAGCAAGTATACATCCTAATTTATGCATTATATTCGAGGTCGTGAAAATTTTGGTCTATCTCTGTCTGGAGCATTTGTGGGACACACTGAGTCATTCTACTATATTAACTTAATGCTAATTACTTCATTTGTCATCATTTGCTTACCTTTTTTTATTCGTTGTGGGAAATATTTTAATTAAAAGTAAACAAATGATTGGAATGGAGGGAGTAACAAAAATAAATGAAGGCCTTCTAGTGAAAGTCGGTTTTCACAGAAGTATTTGAACACATACAGTTCTATGTTCTTGCACTTTTATGAGCATATAAATATGCCTTAGTATAATTGCTTGTTAAGTTGGTTACAATCAGTTATTATAAGGTAGTTATAGTTAGTTTCTCTCTCAAGAAAAGGTAGTTGTAGTTAGTTATATTCTAACAAACTATCCTTCATAAGTTGTATAAATACATTCATTGTTCATGTAGCTATTAACAAAGTATCAGATTTATATCAACCAAATTCTCTCTTTTACAAACTCTCTCTTCTATTCTTTCTTTACTTTCTCTATTCTACTTCTAAGCTTTAATAACCTCTTCAGTGGAGGATTAAAGTTTCATAACTTTCAAAGTTCTCTAGTTCAGGCACAGTCCAACTGCTAATGTTCTATGATGTCGCTCTGACTCATTAGGGACATCTGGTGTTTAATTGTGCTTTTGTTACTTCTGTTGTGAAATGCGGGAAGGGGAAGCGAGGCAGAGTACTTGATTACAGCAGCCTAACTGTGATACATTGATCAAACTATTTTTTTGTGATTGTGCTATGAAGTAGTGTGAACTTGTGATGACATAAAATCCGTGGTTCTTTATGTTTGAATGTTGTCTGTTTTCTTATCCCTTTTAACTTCTTAGTTATATCATCGATGCGGCATATAAATTTGTGATCCTACATTCTTTTATCAGGATCATGCTGGACATATTTTTGGTGTCAATACAGAACCAATGATTCACAAGCTGGAGCAGTATAACAAGATTGTGGAGGTAAGTCACTAAACTTCAGCTAGCACAGAATAGTTTTTTCTTCCTGTGAAAAATATGCATCAATGTATTCCTACAGCCTGGCTTATTTATTGCCTGGATAGAAGAGCCATTAAAATTTTGAATTGCTTAAGCTGATAACTGTTCTGTTGAGTTTATCTGGTTTTGGATAAGGGCGAGGAGTATTCTTCATGCCAAATACAGCGAGCAAATTCAGATCTAAGTATTACCCTCTAATTCCTCTAACCACACGGCTTTTCGTTGATACCTGACATCAATTTTTTTCGCTTTCAAATTCTCCTTCAAGGATACACTTGAGCTTCATGCCTAATCTTCCCTACTTTGGTGGATGCCTAATTTTTATATTCACGAAAGGATCAACACATCAATGTCGCTATATTTCGCACCAGCAAGCCAATCAGTTATCTGATTGTCCAAGAGAAATGAGATCATCAATAAGTTCAACACCATCAGGAAGTTTGTACACTATCGTCATTGAAGTCTTGGCCATCTAGAAAATCCAAACTAGCCCAAACCTCAGGGCATCAAAGTTGAAATTTTCCTTTATAATATATGCATGCCTAAATACTCAGATTAGTAGCCCATTCTAAGCTTCGTAATTATAAAAAATCTTATAACTCCCTCCATTCTACTTTCCCATTCAATTGTTCGTATTCCTACTAATTTTCCAACACCCGTATTAATAAATTTATGTTCAATGAATAATAAATTTCAACTATCTTTTTTTTTTTTGGTTCTATTTTGCATCATGTTGATTTAATAAGAAACTATAATTTTGTTAATACAACTTTTACTTGAATTATATTTAGGAAAAATTTACGCCCTGCGGTTTGGGCTAATTCCACTTTGTGCCCTGAGGTTAAGATTATTCAACTTTGGTGACCCGAGGTTTGGATTATTTCCACTTGGTGACCTGACATTTGAATAAATTTTCATTTTAGTGACCTAAAAGGCTAAAACATATAATAGTCAACTTTTATTTTAATAAATTATATTTTCAACATAATAAAGTGCAAAATATGATGTTAGTTACATATTTAATTGAATAATAACATAATATTGCAAAAAAATCTTGCTTTTATTATATTCAAAATATATTTTAGTATAAAACACTAAGAATGTTATCCATAGGTCATTAAAGTAGGAAGTAGTCCAAAACTCATGGCACCAAAGTGGAATTATACAAACTTCAAGGCACTAAAGTGGAATTAGGCCAAAGCTCAGGGCACCAAAGTGGAAATAATCCCCAAAAAAAAAAAAAAAAAAAAAAACATATTCTCTTCGCTTGCCATAACAAACATGAGATGATAAAATTAAAATGCAATTTTATCCAAAATTAAGTTTAGAAAATATTTTACTCCCGAGATTTACTTTTATAGTGAGCAACTATAACATCAGACTTATACAAAACAATTACACCAAGACTGTTACATTACCTCTTATTGACGGTTCAAATGATAGTTCATGTTAGCTGATCTCAAATCATTTTGGGACTAAGACTTGTTGTTGAAGTTTTAGGAAGAATGGTTTTTAAGTCTCACAACTAGATACCCGATGGTTTGCGGGAGTCATTGAGGCACTGCGGTAATGTTGTGGTAACTAGATACCCTATGATTTCTTACTTCTGGCCTGCACATAAAGGCATGATTAATATTATATGCTTTAGAGGGAATTTTGGAGTTTTGTATACGCTTAGGGCTTGCTTGGGATGGGAGGAATAATTCCCGTAATAAAGCTCAAATGAACTAGAAAATGATGGGAGAGTGGGTGGTGGTGGTGGTGGTGGTAAGAGTTGGAAATGTGGGTGAAGGAGTAATAGTTACTCCATAAGGCATAAGAAGAGGGGGTGGGAATAATTCTCTACCTTCCTCCTAGGTAATGCAGCACCTCCATAAAGAAGAGGAGGTGGGGAATAATTCCCCCCATCTCTTTTTCCACCCTCTAGGATCACCACCTACAACTAACCTCCTCCACTTCCCCAAATTTTGATCTCCATTACCTAAGTAATAGTTACTCAAATTATATAGCAATCCCTAATAAACAGAAATCCTAGCAGAAAGCATCACTACCAGTAAATCTATTAACCTTTTAATAAGGGCTTTACATGCTAAGAGATGTTTTGTTGTCTTCTGATCATGGATATTTCAGGCATTTAATTTTGCATTGATTTATGGTTCTACTCCATCTTGCTTCTTTGAGCAGCTTTGATTTGCTTTTATCATGTTGAGGATTCATGCTCACCTCAGTCTCCTGTAGTGTAGTGTCTTGTACATTCTTACCTTTTTTTAGATCATGTTATCTAAAGCATACTCCCACTACCTTCAATTCTCAAGCCACTTGCCATTGGTGGACAATTGGTGTCGACTTAGATAATTAATGTCTTCCTGTATAGGTAGATAAAGTTTGATATTTGTCATTTGTGATGCTCGGACTCTTCACCTTCCCCTGAAAATCCGTCGGACTCGACTCGGACGCGGATCCGGACACGGATCCCTTGTCCGACCCTTCAGTGAGAAAACGGACCCTTCTTTTTTGGTTGAGCCGTTCAGTTAGAAATGGAGATTGGAGAATCAAACGAAGCAGTTGAGCTAGAAGATGCAGATCAGATGTTTGAAGCATTTAAGATGCAGAGTAAAATGAAGTGCAAAGTTATGGCAGAGGTTGAATATTTGAATATTTTAAGTGAATAATAAAAAAGATAATAATTTTGTTGAAGGTGAAGGTTATGGCAGAGGTTGAAGACGAAGAAACTAGAAAGCTATTTGTGGGTCACTACTGGGTCAGACACGAAGAAACTAGAAAGAAAGCTATTTGTGGGTCAAAGAAGAAGAAACTAGAAAGTTGTGGGTCAGAGAAGAAGAAACTAGAAAGTTAATTGTGGGTCAGACTTCAGAGAAGTTGAAGCATTTTTAAAACGACGGTATTAAAATATTATAAAATATATAAAATATTATATTATAATTTATTTATAAATGCTTAAGTATAATATAAGTTGAAATAAAATCAATATTACAGTATTAAAATATTTATTTATAAATGTTTTTTGTATTAAATATTTAAATGCATATGGATATTTTTATTATATTAAAAAAATGCCGAGTCCAAAATAATTCACGGATCCTCGTATCCGAGTCCTTGATTTTCAGATCTCAAGGATCGGACACTCGGATCCGTGTCCGAGTCGGACACTCGAGTCCGAGTCGGACACTCGAGTCCGAGTCCGAGCATCACAGTTTGTCATGTATGGCTTTTTAAAGCAACCTTTTTCATATTGTCATCATTTAAAGTTGTAGATAGTGTAATTTGATAAAATATTGGTCAAAGCGGACTCCGTTTGACAACAGAAGTCAAATGGAGAAAATGAAATTGGGATAGAGGGAGTACTATTTTAACGCGGTTTCTTTAACTATGTATGTCTTTTCTTCCAGGAAGTTGTTGAGGCTCTGAAGAGACAATCAGGGCCAGGTGGCCTCCATGAAAATACGTTTTTTGTTGTGATGGGAGATCACGGGCAGACATTGAATGGGGACCATGGTGGTGGTAGCCCAGAGGAGGTGTGATAATTTTGCTTTCATCACTTTTGTAGAGTACTAGAATGTGGCTTATCAAGAACTAGCAAAAAGTTGATCACTTAATTTGTATCTATTGTTGTTGCAGATTCAGTCATTCAAAAACTGATGTGTGATACATTATGTAGGTTGAGACATCCATTTTCGCAATGAGTTTGAAGAAGGTCCAGTCTTTTTTACCACCTGAACTTGATTCAGTATCCTGTGGACTGAACATGGTATTTCCCTTTCTCCTGTGTGCTGTGTTTAGGCACCTTAAAACATTGAAGAAACAGCTCCACACTAGGATATTCCGAGTCATGCTTCTACCTTTGTTTAGTTAAGCATATGCATACTGTAACTTTAGAACCTAATTATTGACGTGTGCACAGTGCTTTAGTGTTTAGTCATGTTTAAACTTTGTGGGTACTGGAGTCAATTCTATTCCTAGGGTAGCATGCTCTCATGATCTTGTTTAGCTGTTGGTCAATTTGTCACTCTTGTGAAATAAAACTTAGTGGCTCGTATAGGATTTTGGAGGGTAATGTACAGAGAATACTAACAAAATGGGGTTTTCAGCGGGACTTTTTTTTGTTTATGTTTTTTTTTTATTTATTTATTTATTTTATTTTTTTAGATTGCCTGATTTTACAGTGTCGCTATGCACCTTATATGACATTTTCATGTAACCGGGATGTAGCTAGAGAGTCTTTGCTATTATGCTAATGATATATTTTTTGGATAATTTGTTTCGTAGGATTCTCAGCAACTATGCATTGGCACCGTTGAACAGGTTGGTTTATCTCATGAGTCATAACTCATACGTACCATGCAATTGAGCTATATTTTTCTTGTTCTTTTGTCCTGATTTCTTCCTCCCCTTAGTGTCCGCCTAAATTTGTGACCGTTTAGTTAATTACTTTATTTACTATTGGCAGCTTGATTTTGCTGTGACGATGTCAGCAATGCTTGGCGTTCCTTTTCCTTTTGGAAGGTGCAGTGTAAGCATTTTCACTATCTCTCTATTATGCAGTTCCGGGTGCCAAGGTGCTCTGGTTCATCTTGATCCTTTATACCCAAAAACAATCAGTAAAAGTTCTTAATGACCTTTCAAATACCTCTTTGTTCTCGATTCTTTATACCTGAAAACAATCAGTAAAGTTCTTAATGAGCTTTCAAATACCTCTTTGTTCTACAAGTTTGCCATAGTTTCGATACTGGTTGTCCAAAGATGATTCATTTTCACTCATTTAACCTAATCCATGCATTATTTCTCATTTGTATATGATTAAATTTGTTGCCGTGTGAGATAGGTCATAAGTGTAGTTAAGGGATAAATCACTCGTAATATGGGATGAATAGGTATTGAATACCTATCTGAGTATTTGGGTTTTTGTTTTCTTGAATGTTTGACCGCTCCAAGATAGTATTGTTAATGTGATAATGGATCACTATGGCCATAGTGGTGTGTTTGATAGTGCAGATAAAATGGACATTCATGTATGATTGGTGATTTGATACCCTTATCATCACATTCATTATTATTATTGTTATTATTATTGTTGTTGTTATTATTCATTTGCTTTGCATCTGATATGTTTCCTATGTTGAAATGTTCTTTCAGCATTGGACGCATAAATCCTCAGCTGTATGCTCTTGGTAGTGGAGCTCTTTTTCCTGAGGCAGTTGTGGGGGAAGGTCACAATGGTGCCTCGATTATTCAAAGATGGATGCATCATTATGTTGATGCCCTCTGCATCAATGTGTGGCAGGTAACTAGTTTTAACTGTACTTTTCTATCAATTGACTGCTCTGACTGTGTTTGTAAAATGGGGGATTAGCTGACGTATAAGACCCTGTCAATGCTCAACAGATAGTTTGATTTTTCTATAATCTTTGTTGGAAGCTTAATCAACAAGTTCTCCCGTCTCTTTGTAAAAAGAAGCGATTAGAACTGTCCATTGTCATCAGTGTGGAATATTTATGAAATTTCGTGAAAATTCTGCCACTTTGAGCTTCTGAGGAATTTCCTTTATCCTCAATCTTATTGACTGTCTTTCTCAAGAATAAAACTCAGTGAATGTTTCAAGGTTGGCGTAATATTGTAATGAAACCCTTACTCACCCGTGTAGGTCAAGAGGTATATTGACATGTACTCAGCTTCATCAGTAATTGGATTTCCTTCTGAAGACTTGTTGCATGTGGCAGACATTTATTCTCAAGCACAAGAGAACTGGTTACATGTTATGAAAGACTCTTCACTCTGCATCAATGGAAGTTGTGTTTCATCATCACCTGCACTGAAGAAGCAGATTGACATGTATTTACACTTTCTTAATAGTGTTGTTGAGCTTGCACGCTCTAAATGGACAGAATTTAACCTTCAGCACATGGTTGTTGGGCTGTGCATTATATTTTTATCTCTTGCCTTACATGTGATTGCCTTCAAGAGAGTGGGCAAATTTCAAGAGTCTTTGCTGTTTGTTCCAAGTCCTCAGGGATCCGTTGGGTTACTTTTTGCAATTTTTGTCATTGTGATGCGGGCGTGCAGCGTTCTTTCAAATAGTTATATATGTAAGTTTTTTTGAACTAGTCGGTAATCTGCAAGTTTTTTTAATCACTCGTTAATTCCTGTGTGGCCAATCATCTAGTTGTCTCACAACCTGCTTGTCACATAATGTTTCAGTAGAAGAAGGAAAGGTTGCCATATTTTGCCTGGGGACACTGGCAATTATTGGGTTGCGTTATTCATTTTTGAGGACAAAGATGCTTTTAGAAGTATGCTCCTTGTACTCCTCTTTTATTAGAATCCTTCTTTCCATCAAAATTGCATGTTTGGTTAAACTCTTCTAACTCCTTCAACCTTCTTTCCATCATTGGATTTTATGATCATCTACCTGCAGGGGACATTGTTGTTACTGTTTGTCTGTGTGCTGAGATTTATTATGGAATTTGGGCTATCAAAACAGGCGACTAGCTCTGTGGATGTTGTTGCACCAATGTTTGGGATCTCACAGGATCATTTGTTTTGGAAATTTCTATCTCTAAGTGTGCCTATACTGCCTCTTATCCTGTTGGCGTACCTTTCGCATAGGTACATCTCTGGCAATGTTTGCCAGAGGGTCCAAAAGTACGTCATTGTGGGAACCATTTTTTGTTTTGTTCTCATTGCATTACATTGGATCTTGGAAAGTGAACTTCTTAAGCTTCCCCCCATACTTCAATACATTGGAAGAACCTGCATCCCTCGGGTGATATATGCTATTGGGATTACCCAATTGATGACTTTGGTGACTTCTCAGCTCCTTCTTAGGAAAAATGGTCCACATGATCAAAGTTATCTTATCAGTAAGACAGTTTCCATGTTATGTACTTGGAGTGCTGGAATAATACTGCTATCCGGGAAACAAGGCTCAGTGGCTGCCTTAGCAGCAGTTGGTGCAGGTAGTTAGCTTATGTCCTTGCAGGTGCTGTCAATCCTGTAATGCCATCATCTCATTTATATTGTCTCCATATGAGGCTGGTTTGTCAGACGAAGACGACGACTTTGATCATTTTTTAACGAACAATATACAATTATTAAAACTTTTTAAAAATGATAAATATTAATAGCTGTTTAAGCAAATAAACATGACAAAGTTTACTTTTATCTCTACATAATGTTTAGTCAAAGGGACGCTGGCTGAAGTGAAATGGTGACAAATATTTAGGATGGAGGTAGTATTTTCCAGTGACCCTTTTTGTGGCCAAAATGTAGATTGATCCTGATACTGTTTTTTTCCCCTCTTGCCAGCATGGTGCATTATGAGATTAGGAAACTTGGAACAAGTTGCCAAGAATGGCACTTTGAGCTGCGTTACGAACCATTCTCTTCCAGTGACGCAGTGGAGTCTTTTGGCAGTTGCTCTGTTTTTCTGCACTGGTCACTGGTACGGATATGCTTTTGCTCATTGAGATTTTTATATGATGTACTCAACTCTAATTGAGGGATTTTAATAAGCATTATACTTCGTTAGTCAACATGAGAAAACATTTCACTTTATCTTTTGATTCTTTCTATAGGTGTGCATTTGACGGTCTTCGCTATGGTGCAGCTTTTATAGGGTAAGTACGTGTACTTTCTCATCTCCGCACTTGGTATGAACTTGTAGGCATCAGCTGTTTTTTTTTTCTCATTCACTCATCTCTTCTATTTCCCTTTTGTTTTCATGATTGGTTGTAGTTGCTTTTGGACTAGGCTATGTAAAAGTGAGCTAACTATACCGACCAATTATCCTTCATTCTGGCTTATAAAAGTCTTCGAATTAAGATTGTAGTAGGTTTAAGTTATCCCCTGATCTTCTCTACGGAAAAGTAATTAGTCTCTTGAGGGAGGCGTAATATTAATATGATGTGAGACTGACCCAATTAAATCACCAACTGAAGTCAAAATATATAACTTCCTCACAGTATGGGTCAGTTTCATGATAATTAAATCTTCATATTTGCGGTGGTACAGATTCCTACTCCGTTAACTACTTAACTGAGGTCAGCATGCTAAAAGTATAATTTCCCTTGATTGGTCTATTGCAGGTTCGATGAGTTTGTACTAGTACGACAAGCAATCCTTTTGACCATTGATACCTTTGGTTTCTCTCTCGTGCTCCCAATTTTCGGCCTACCGTTGCTTGTTTCACAAAGACATTTTTACAAAGAGATGAGCCAATACAAACTCTCCCACTCTGTGCAGTTGTCTCAGGTAAATTTTACCGATTAGCAAATTTATTTGACCATTTCGCTGATCACAGTTAATCCTGAGTTACTGATTGATTTATTCCGCCTCATTATCAGGTATTTTTGATGTATGGATTCATCACAACTATTTCCGTTGCCTTTACTGTGCTATGTGTTACAATACAAAGGCGGCATTTGATGGTAATGGCAAAACCTTTCTCATCCATCTTGCGTCTTTTTTTTTTTTTTTTATCTTCATTCCACACTTCTTAAATTCTTATTAATCTCTTCGTCCTAGACTTATAGTTTTAAAATAAATGAGGCACACCAAGCCACAACGGCCCGTCATGACAAGGCATAAGGCGTTAATTCATATTTTTAATATATTTTTATGTACAATATCATGTTTTGGATTTTAAGAGTCTAACATGTAAATGATTACAAGAATATGGGTCGTGGATTAGTGGGTAAAGGAAGACATTAACTAAAAATTAAAACAATGGAAATTGAATAATGGTGTGTCTCACTCGATGCATCTTGTCTACAAGCGCACCTTAACGTTTTTGTAGTGCCTCGGGCCTTGAGCTTAAGCATGCCTAAGGTGCGCTTAAACTAAGGTCCTAGTTTACGTTTTTTAGGGCTTGTTTTTTTGTTGTTAAGTATGGAACTCTTGCTCAATTACATGTTTTTACATAGAAAAACCCATCTTAAAACATACACGTTACACCATCGACTATTTAATTTTTTGGCTTTGTTACAAGGAAATCTCGATTGCTTTCTTGCAGGTATGGGGTCTATTTGCCCCGAAATACGTCTTTGATGTGGTAGGCCTTATCCTTACTGATGTCTTTATCTGTCTAGCATCACTCTACTATGTTGATCCGGTAGAAGATGACTCTAATCAGAACAGAGATTTGTGAAAGCTCCTAAATGATCGTTCTCACTAGGCACGTCGTCGTCACTAATCTAAGTTTTATTCTTCTTTAGTCTTGAAAATTTTCTGTTAGACTACTGATATAGAGAGTAATTAGTACATAGGTTTCATTATTCTTGTAATTTCATAATTTTGAAAGATAACATATCAGTTCCACACATTCATGTTCATGGCGGCTTGTAATCTGGTTTGATGGCTGGATAATTGACCTGATTAATTGACCTTTGTACTCGTATTTGAAATTCATGTTATAAAATCAATTATATATTGCCTCATCTATGATTTCAGCATCTATCACGATCAGTATCTGACTTGATGCTCGTATTTATTTAGACTTTCGAGTTCAACATCTGATCCAAATTTAAGATTAATGTTTCCTGTTAAGAAGTGCACAACATCCGTGAAGCTTCAACATTTATCGAATTACCGCGGTGAATGTTGTTTTAGATGGAATGAAAGCTTACAAGATACTAGTGGTCCTTTCTCAAAAATAGCCAATTTAATAGGGAAAGTAAAGCTATTCAATACATCAAACTAAAATGCTTTTTCATGACAAAATATGCAAAATATCATTATGAAAATGATTTGTATTTTTTATGTAGTGATGTACCCATTTGATTTGTATTCTTTTAAAGATGTGTAAAGACCAAATTGTGGCAAGTTCTGTCACAAGGGTAGGGACAGTCGACGATCTTGGTCTCGGCTCGATCGAAAAACCAGTGCCCCACTGATTCTGCAATACCCTGCGTAAATGTACAAACCGATAAATCGGATAAATATCTACGAGTGATAGTACTTTGTTTGGCTTTTTATTCAAACTTAGAAATCTATTCCTAAGTTAATTCTATTGTGACAAAAAAATATTACCAACATCATTTCTTGTTTAAGACCGTCTTAACTTAAAACGGCTCTCACACTCGATTCAAATAGAGGTGAAAATTTAAGGAGGTTGTGAGACGAAACCAGAAGTTCTCAATCCTATTCATTGTCTTTGAACGGGATAAAAGCATTGCCCTGTTCACTTAGATTGAATTTCAAGCCTCCGTGGCTAGTTTATCTAGGAGCAACAATTAGGTGCCCTCCCCTCGAATAGGCTCATTAAAGCCAATATCGCTGGGTAATTGAGGCCATTCCAGTCGGCTTCGGCCATGATCACCTTTAGAACACAACGGTCATCCAAACAGGTCTGGTCATAAGAGCCGGCTTCGTCCATGATCACCTCTAGAACACTAGGGTCAGCGACTGTTTTCAGCGGTCCAGGCCTGGGTTCACCTCTAGTGCTAATGCATGATTTCTAAAAAAAAGTGAACTACAAATCCGAATATACCTTATTTCCTATATGAGGGGAGCCGGGGGCAAACCATGTATCTTGTCTCTCAATTTGTCCATGAGCGAAGCATGAATTAATAAAATACCCGTTCTTTCTGGACTTTGCGAAGCCTCTAACTGAACGCAGCATCTGTTTTCTAAAACCTATTTCATAAGATTGTCTCTTCGTTGTTAGACTTTGATGCAAAACAACTACAAGGAAACAACTATATCGAAACATAGCGTAATAACTCACCTTGCAGGAACTGGATTTGTGGTACATTACAATGCTCATTATTTAACTTGCATCCATACCAATTTCCATGAGGATCAGCTGATGGAGATGCTAAACTGATCTGAATCTGAACAAGCGTTGAGTGTCAATTGGTGAGACATTTTAATCTGAAACAGTACTACAGACTTCAATGAACGAAAACTGTCTTTTCGCTTGAACCATATTACATCCCCTTTTATATCCCCACAAATGGTTTAAGTTCACCTCTTGTTTATGTAAGCGTGCTCAAGCGGTGAGAGAGTTTCATACTCATTCTCTAGTCTCCACTAGTCAAGTAATCAACCACAAAATGTTAAAAAAAAAATGCAGATGGCTATGACATGCTGAAATGGTGTACGTCAATAGAGAGATCCTCCAACGATTGTCCTCTTGCCTTTGTACAGATATTCGGGCAGTCTCACACTCTCACTGTCTCGCATATAATTGTACATATGACCCTCTGTGTGTCTAAAGAAGACAACCATTTGAGACAGGAGAAGAAGAAAAGGAAATGATGAAGTCATCATTGACAAAGAGCGTACAAGTCTTGCAAGTTTAGGCATTCTCATATTTCATTCCGACTTTCTGAGTCACAATGTGGGAAAATAGTATGGCATTACCTGCCATGAATCATAAGCTGCATTTACAAGAAATAGCGGAGTCCTGACGCTCGATATTACACGATGGGGGAAGAAACACTGTTGAAAAAGAAAACCAGAGTCAATATGGAGTTCAGCTTATGCCTGGATCATTTGGTTAGTATTATTATAGCAGAGAATAAAACGACTACCATGGCTGTATTAAGGCGCCTAGCACAACTCCAAGGAATGTTCGCACGCACCCTCTGTAATATGTTGCAAAAGGGACTGTTAAAGCTCAAACTGCAATCATAATCCACGGCATCCTTCAAGAGAATTCTTTCAAAGGATGAACATTAATGGAGCTTGAGATCACTCAAAATGATAGGTCGACTCACAAATTTCATATTGAGGTTGAAACAAAACAGTACTACAAATTGAGTAGTATTTTTATTGATGTAAACTGTAAAGGCTGTCGTGAGAGCAACTTTAATGCGCAGACATTTCAATGTTAGGTCATGAGTACCATCACTCAATGACTTTAACGGTAAAACTAGCTGATATTTGACAAACTTCATAACGAAGTTGAAAGTAAGATGGATTGATGGAATACTACTACTGCTAGCTGCTAGCGCCCAAGTCATAAAGTAGTTCATGATAGGAAAAATTAAGAGCGACCAAGAAAGCTATGAAACTTAAAAGTCCTAACTCCTAAACTTGTAGAACGAAGAATTCCATATCCCCTAAAACTAAAGAAGCTGAATCAATACCTGTAAGTTAACTACGCCTGCAAATAGTTTTCTCATAGTGCGGTGACCTGCCACATCAACTCTACAGGATCAATCGAACACTGTCAGATACTCAGTTATAAGGGAAATGTGATGAAGGTAACACTAGTAAAGCAAGGTAGATCTTTACGCATCAAGAAATAAGCCAGCATCACTTAAGCACTTGACTCTTGTATTCATTGGGAATAATGCTCGGAACTCGTCACAATGTAGAATTGAAGCCATACCCCCAGCCGAGCTTCCAGAAAGAAGAGCCTACATCATTCAACTATGAGAAACAAATATCCATATAATTACTCCCTCTACCCAAATTTACGCCATTTGACATTAGTAGTCAACCGGCATTAACTTTAACCCTGAATTTCTCCAAATATAAGTAGAATATAATGTACAAAATTTGTCATGTTTGATTTATCAAATGAACGACTATATATTTTCGTACCGTCACTTTCAGAACTACTGTCCACTGAGGTATTATCAACAAAGATGAGTCATCTTGCCCTTCTTGTGATTATATGAAGCGTTACCTGATTCGCATGCTTCATTCCTTGTGACTTCAGCTCCTCCATAGCAGTCAAGAAAATACGCTGTCCTCTGAAGTACAATCCTGCTTCCTATGAGTCGAGGACCAAATGTGAGATCCTAAAAAATATGACAGTAATAATATAGAAGGCAGCATTTGAAATTTCTTTCAATGAACCAAACAGTCATTCAGTTAACCTCATGTTGACTGTCCCCGCTGAATGAGCCACCATCACAATAGCGAATTTTTACTCTATTCCAGTTGTGAAAATCTGCAGAAATAATTGATGCAGTGTTAAAACTACATTTGTTCAGTGTCATAAACTATGTTATTTGGACTTTTCACTTTTGGGACCAAATCCATGTGCTCATGACACTGAAGAAGATCGGTATGTACTCTGTACTCGGCCATTAACACTTCAGCACTTCTCATGTTGAAGCAAAAAGGAAGACCCGCATGACAGAAGTAGAGGGATAAACTCTGTATAAAGCATTTAGTATGATATTCAACAACTCTCAATTTCACCTTTAAATTGTAAAAACTTCTGATATTTTGTTGTGAAATGTACCCTTCCTTAACCAATGCTGAAAAAATGGAGTCATCCTGAAGTCAGGCACTTAAGACATACTCTCGTGTCGTACACCTATATCCGAGTCTAAGTAACATAGTTACAAAGACAACAGCCCGAGGATTTACCAAGAAGAATGAAGAAAGAAAAGTCTAGTGATCTATATAATTCATAAATGCAAACATATTACCAGGATTTTCATAATGCTTATTGCTAAGTATTCCTGTAAATGGGATAAACTTCTCCATATATTTTGAAGACCCATGGCGCGTTTTCTTCCTGTAAGCGCAACCTCTTACTGTATCACACCATGCTCCACCCTGTTATCATCTCAAGTGATGTCAGTTTGTCAGCCAATAAGGATGAATTTGTCCACTTTCAGATTATGCCAAGCTCGATTCAGCAACTGTCATCTCATTCTGAATTGTCGGGTTTTCACGCACCTCAAGTTGAATGAGCCAACTGTTTGCACCAGACCCATAACCCCGGTCAATATGATAAGCAGGCAATGATCCATCTAAGCAGACTGCATGTGAAATGAATTGGTTATAAAAACCAGCAAGGTTGCAAAATACTATAGTTCAAAGATAATAAGCCAACCCAAACAAAGGTCACAGGATTTACTCGATCTAATTCAAAAATTTAGAATATACTAACTTGGACAAATGTGAAATTTACGTCGAGGCTAAACATCCTAAAAAGGATTAACCAAAACAATAATTGCTCAACAAAATTACTGAATTAATCCTCGGTGATTTAGGAGATTTTAGAAACACGGAGAAGAGGGATAAACGATAGATATTAAATAACTCCTACAATATCTGCAAGCAGGCTCCTTTCTCTCTTTGCATTGTCCTAACTCCTAACAGCATGATACTTTGGGGTGAGTTAATGTTCACTCAAATTGCCTTCTCATAGTTCAAGCTTTACTGCATTGCAAGCATGCTTAAGCTTGATCGGTGGCAATGAGTTGTTTACCTACTTGAATTAGTCGAATAATTGAACTTTATTCTTGATTCGGAGTCATGTCCTTGTATAATGGAAGTTTGATTCCTGAAACCGAACTCATGCTATGAGCCTATGACCATATCAAGAATCTCTTTACTCACTAGTACTCAAAAAATCATGTATGCCATTCGGGTTAATTTTAAAAAATACGGCTGATCCCTAGAATCTACTCCGTATATTATTGTTATGAGATCTTAGCCTAGTGGTGCAGGTTAAGTCAGTGTACGATAGGACACAGGTTGAAAATTCTCTGCTTTGCCTTACATCTTCTCAACACAAAAAAAGTCATCATCCTAAATATCATAGCTAGGAGAGTTTAATTACATTTATTGACAGACCGTCTCCCATAACCTCATATGTGGGTTAAGCAAAATGTTTTTCCAGCATGTTCCAAGATCAAATTCATTGCTAATCCAATAAACTATTGAGCAAATCATACAAAGTATTGCGATCAATATTCAAGAATAAGACAATGCATGATTTAGAATAACAAACATAGTACGGACTATGGAGTAATGATCATGGTCATGAACTCATGATCAAACCAACAAGACGAGCAAATGCTGTTGGTGATCAGTTGAATAAAGCAACATGAGCATCCTATCAACCGCAAAGCAAATCATATCAGATTGAAATAATTGATGTATTCTCCATATAATCACAATATAACAAGATGCCTCAAAAGGCTCCGCTTGTGAGTTGTGGCAATCTTAATCAACGGTAATATTACTCCAGTACCCAAGTGATTGAATTACCCGTACGTGTTACATGAAAATGTTGTTTCTCCATGACCCAAAATACGTGTACAAGAATACAACACGAGACTGTACTGTTACTTCACAATTGAAAGAAGCGCAAGTAATTCTAATTTTGTAACATAAAACCAAAGAATAACGAGTATATGGGTCGAATAAGTGTAAATATATTGCAAATAAAAAAAAGAGTGATGAATATATATATACCAGCTCCCCTTGAAGCAGCCCATGGAATAAAAGTGATCTCCACCATGCGAGGTTTACTGCTGTACCCTCCATACTTCTCTGCATTAAAATATGCCTCTGTTGTTGTTCCATTTAATCCCTGATCAATACCCAAAATACCCTTCAAAGAATCCAACACAAAAATAACACCAAAAATACATAAAAAGTTGATCAAATTTCCCATGTTGTCTTCTGACACAAAAATCAGCTTTTTAATGCATCAAATATAAGATGAGCAAATTAAAAGATTATTGAGGAAAGTGTAAAGGTGAAGAACAAATGAAGAGATTTTATTAATGAATAATAAGAGAAGAAATGAGAAATAGTGAGAGCATGGATGGTATGGTCCACCAAGAAAGTGACAATGGTGAAAATATAATGTGAAGCTGCCAGACTTTACAGTTGTACAACTTCATGCAGAATAACACAAATTATATTACAAGATCGTTGTTTTATGTACATCTTTTTAAAAGTGATCATTATTTAAAAAATTATATGATAACATTTTATCCGTCTTGTCGTGACCATATGTGGGAAATAGTAGTCGTGGTATATGTTGGTTTATATTTGTAAACAAAAGTAAGATGGCATTGTGTTAGGAGTAAATGAGTAACGTAATAAGTGTGTGTTGAATGAATGTCGTACCGTATTTTATGCCAATCAATGCACTCGGACTATACCTGACTCTCTCGACCCCGCACTTATGTCTATGTCTTATGTCGCCTCTCGCATGTCGGTGTGTATTTTTCAAGATTTTTTTGCTTTATTTTTATATCCAAAAATGCCTAATTTGGTACTTACTTGTATACCTCACAAATGGGTTAATTTAATCGGGTCGGGTTCGAATTAGGTATTTTCGGGTCTGCAAACTTCGGGTTGAGCCGGATTATTTTGGGTTCACGCCATTTTCGAGTCAGCAATTATCAAGTTATTTATGGATAATAATCAGTTTGCAAAAATAAACATTCTGCTCAGGTTATACTGGATCGTGTCAATTCGGGTTTGGGTCTTAAGTTTAGGTATCGAGTTAGGTTCGGATCGGGTCAATTCGAATTTGGGTCTTAAGTTCGGGTGTCGGTCAAGTTCGAGTCGGATCATTCAGGTCGGGTCAATTTTACCAGGCCTACTTACTTGGACCTGACCTGGGTTGGCTAGGTATCATGGACACTTATCTTAATCAGCGTAGTCGTGTACAACACCGATACTTATGGGATATGTGTTACAATGTGCCGAACCCAACACCCGAACTTAAGACCCGAGCTTAACCCAAACCAGAATTGACCTGACCGAATATATCTGAACCCAAATGTGTTATTTGTTGCAAACTGATTATTATCCATAAAAAACTTGGTAATAGTTGACCCGATAAAAACCTAAAATGATCTGACCCGACCCAAAGGATGCAAACCCGTAATTGACTTGACCCAAACTGACCAGCGGTGAACCCGAACCTGAACCTGGTCCGATTGACTCGGTTGCCGGGTATTGTGTTTTGTGTGTCCAAATGCATTTCCTTATTTCTTGTGTAAAAAAAAAGGGAAGAATACAGTGGATAGAAGGGAGTCTGAGATACTTTTACACAAATAAAATCGTACATTTATAAATATAAATATATATTTTATTAAAATTAAATAATATATAAGTGTCACGTGTTCGTGTCCGTGTCCGTGTCCATATCGATATCTATATTTGTTTTGGTGCTACCTAATACCTCACTAATAGGTCAATTGGTTCGGATTTAGTGGATTAATTATGGATGGGGGAACGGGCTCGGGTGTGTTATGCATTTAGGTAGGCCGTAGGGGAATCTGGAGTTCGGTTTTTCCTAGGTTATGTTGTTACGAGTCATATTGAGTCATTTTTAGGATTGTGATTGTACAACGGAGTATATTTTAGTGTACATAATACTAATGACCAGATGGCAAAATCAATCTAACTTGATTGATTTGAGACCCGACCCGAAAAAGGTGATTGAGACTCGAAATTTACTTAAACTATAGCCCTTAAGTGTGACCTGAAACCCGAATTGATTTGAGCGATTCGAATATGGCGCGAGTTTTGTTGACATCGAAATGACTCGATCCGAAACCACCCAACCCGAAAATGACCTGATCCGAAACCACCAAACCTGAAAATGACCCGACAAAATATAACTCTAATTAACTAAAAAATACTTGAAATGACTAGATTAAAAGCACACTTTATATTATTTACATTAAAAATAAAGAATCAATTATCAAAACTAAATTAGAGATAGGTAATAATACTAAACATTCTTCCTCCTCTATTAACTATTGACCCGAAAATGGCTCGAACCTGAAATAATCCGACCCACTTGACCCTAAAATGACCTGACGACCAACATACCCGAAAAACATCCGAAAACCAAAACAACCCGGCTCAACTTGAGCTAATCTGAACCCACCCGATTGACTCGGTAGCCCGGTTTAGCTAATGACGATGCTTTCATATTTGTCATTTCATGCGTACCAAGGAACAGTTAGCACACATCTTCACTAAAGCTCTTTGAAAGCATACATTTTGAGCAAGTTGGGAAGTCGGGATCAGACAACTCCAACTGTTGTGCGGAAGCGTGAATACCTTGTGTTGAGTCTCTGATGCACTGGTGTTCACTGTCCATTCTTACGCTATTGTCCGCTTTAGATCAAGCTTTCACGGATTTACTCTTGTGCTTCTTGCCAAAAAGCCTTGCACTATTATATTTTGTAGACAATATAAAATGGGCTTTCATCATTATTATACCGATATGGGACATGAGTTTGCACTCAAACACCAACAGTATGAAGATATTATATGGAAACATGAATGTTGTAAATATATGTTAATTATTATTGTTTTCTTATTTGGGTTAGGGTTTGGTATTTGTATATAAAGTCGTGTAATAAGCATTAGCCAGTAATTATATCATCAGAAAATTCCCACTACTATTCCCCTCCAAGTTTTCATACTACTCGTGATAAGCTTAGAGTAATTAATTCAGTGAGAAGTTTTTATATATAGGATAAGATACATACTCTACAACTTATTCAAGTTCTTTTTTGTACACCGTAATAAAATGTGGGTTGATATGGGATATCTCACAAATCAATATATATATAAACATATATTTGAGGTTTTTTTCGAACGACGTGGTAGTCTCCAACTTTTTTAAAACACTTACAATAAATTATTTAAATTTTTTCTATTAGAATTATGAGCTAATTAATTATTATTAAACTTTTTCTATTAGAATTAGGAGCTAATTAATTATTTACGATTTTTTTTATTAGAAGTAGAAAAATAAAATTAGTTATTTACAATTCTTCTAACTTAATTAAGATAACAAAATTGTAGGAATTAGGAGCTAATTAATTATTTACGATTTTTTTATTAAAAGTAGAAAAATAAAATTAATTATATTCTTCAAATTGCACTAGGACTACTACACACTACTAACATTATCAGCTTATAGAGATTATTAATTATTAATGCTAACCTACACAATATTTGTCTTATCGAGCTATCATATAATCAATTAGATTAATTTTTTCGGTTTATTGGCGATATACTCTAACATGTTGTCCAAATTAAATAATTGGCTAAAGTTTAAATGCATAAGTAATGTTTAAGAACGTTTTAGTCTTTATTATGTAAAGACATATTGAAATAATAAATTGTCCGACAACCCCCTCTACACCAATTAGTAGACTATACAACTTATACAACAAGTAGTATAGATTTGAAGCTTTATAATAAATGATATGAGCTTATATGTATATTTTACGAGCTTTATTGAAAAGAATCTGAGCTTTTATATATAAATTTTAAACTCAAAATATTATAATGTAACTCAAAAAAAATACATATACACTCAATTAGATTTTAATTTTAACACCTAAAAAATTAAAATGTAACTCATAAATTTTAAAAGCTCGAAAAGATTGCATATAAAC